>OMKZ01046386.1:0-15930 GCA_900302535.1 Neoniphon sammara | reverse complement strand
ATATGGAGGGTGCTGTTTGTTAGAAAGACACAGGCTAGAGAGACGTGTGGGACCTGGGGCAAGGGGACGTAGAGGAGGAGGGTGTGTGGGCCTGTGAGGCTTTAGGGGGTTGCAGACTGGCACACACTTGGCTGACTAGACGGATTGTAGTAGGCCACAGGCTGAAACAAAGACTTCTGGCTGGCACACAAATGGGTCTGTTCTCATTTCTTGATGCCTGTTATTTTGTTAGATCTATTTTGTTTTGGGCTGACTGAACAGATGTCAGGAGGAAGAGGGCAAATGATTTGTAAGCCAGCGGCTTTTATGAAATTCTCAGCGATGAGTCAACCTGAGCTCACACAAGTATCCTTTCTCACTTTTTTGTGTTCAAAATATTGTCCAGTGCTACTGTATGTACTCTATATACAAAGCTCACCTGTTGCTTTTCAGGCCTATGAACTCAGAGTTTTACACCTGCAATTTCTGAAGACATTTTAGAGATACAATCTGCCACCATTCAAGGCCTTTATTTGAAAATATCTTGATTTCTCCTCAATGTCATTCATAAATGAGTTTTGATATGTGTTAATTTCGTGCAGTAGATAATAAATAAGCTTTTTGTGAATCTACACAACTATGTTTTGACTAAATAAATGTCTTAACAGATTATCGCATGCGTTTTTTTGGTTCTCCTACAGATAATTAAAGCTTGACAACTAGAAATAAATGCTAAAATGTTTTAATGTAAAGCTGGAAAGGTGTTTAAAACTGTTTTCCATTGAGGGGGATAAGACTTTTGTATTATGCTGAACTTAAGGAAGCAAAATTTACCAGAAAAACTTGAGATGTCATATGTTTCAAATGAAGGTGAGAGGCTTGTGCTACTGGCTTCTTCCTTTTTAGGCTGCCGGTGCTCATAATAAAACTGAGTCAAAAAAATTAATAGTAATTATTATACCTAAATGCATATTTAATGTCATAAATATACACCAGATACAAAATCAAACATGTCACCTCTTTTATCCAAAGACAGTGGAAATATAAAAATATTTGTTTATGCCCAAATATTTCTGTTTTGATTAAACTTCTTCTGTTTTAAATCATGATGCTAATATTTGTCTTAAGCAACTTACATTCATTGAAATTTTGATCCCAAATAATTTTTCAAAGTCATCTGATTGTAGGAAGTGTTGTAATATAATTTTTGTGAGGATCTGATACTAGCGTGATAACTACCACAAGTTGGTCTTCTGCTTTAACTGCTCATTTTTGAGAAACTGACTGTCGTAATGTTGCTAATTAAGGACTGTGGGTGTCTGAGGAGTGTCTGCAAAATTTTGTTTACATTTTGCAAAGTGACTTGTGCACTTGTATTTCCAATGTGCCACTTTTCATGTTTGAATTGAACATTGTTTTCTGTATTATATTGTACTTTTGATTAGCACCTTTTCATCTCGTCTCTAGCTATAGCTCCTCCTCATGCTTGTCTTTGTGTTGTCTTCCTTCAAGGCTGCATGCCATCTGCCTCGTGTTGTTTTCCCCATCTCAAGGCTCCCTCCCTCTACCGTCTCCAACTGCATTGGTCAGGGACTATTTTTCTCTCCTCAGGGCCAGCAGGCTAAATGTTAACGATTCATTTGTGTGCGTGTACATGTGGGTGTGTGTGGGTGTGGGTGCGTATACATTGAGAAATGAGAGACCACTGAGATGTCAGCTGAAGCAGGAAACTACAGTTTCTATGAGGAAGTTGATGATGTGTTTACTTCTTGCCTCCCGCATGGGGCCGGCAGTGGAGGTATGAGAGGCGCTGCTGCTCTGGGTGGCCTCCCATCTCCTGTGCTTAATGATCTACACAGCCAACAGGCTGGACTGTGGCAGAGAGTCTGTCTGGAGAGATGTTGGCTCAGGAAGGATCTGTCCAGCGTCCATCCTTCACCTCCCCCCATAGTCTGCCCTTCTCTACCCCTTCCCACAGCCCGGCCACCTGTCCCACCTGGCCCTGACATTGAGACTATAATAAAACTTAGCTGGAAGTTGAACCTCACTTTACACTTGAATCAGTGTGGAGGCTATTTTTAGCATGTGCCACTTAGAGTTGGGTGTTATATCGATATTACATTAAAATCATGAAATGAAACTAGATCAGACACTCGACTACATATCATCTGGGGTTTCGGATTTGGTTTAGGATATTATTTTATCTTGATATGGCAGCATTGGCAGGAGTGTTATCTTTTCCTGATTTTAAACACCTTTGCTGTAAATAAATTTAGACTGTTCTCACTCTTCTATTATTTGCCTCTACCTGCTTGGTTATCATATCCACATTACCAATCATTGTTAATTAAAAATCCTTTGTGTAAATGTCTTATGAAAGCACCAGTAGTCATCCCTACATTACTGTCACAATATTGATGTCCAGGTATTTGGTCAAACATATCATGATATGTAATTTTGTGCATGTTGCTCAGCCCTAGTGTCACTGTTGTTTTTTCCTCTCTGTGAAAAGACAGTGCAGCTGATTTTTATGAGATTTGCAGATGTTTCTGTTCACGGTTTCATGAGCAAATGGTGACCTTGCCTGCCACTTAGCATGGAGGCCATAACTGTTTGAATGTGTCAAAATACTACTTAAGGCAGTAATCTGTGGAGGACAGAGCCCTTCACACAGGCATGCTATAAGGAAGGAATGAGTAGTCAGGCAAATTTACATTTTTCCCTTAATGGCCAACAAGTTTTTGCTTTGGTGCTTTAGTAATATCTAGTTGGCAGCAACTCAAAGGCACTGATGCTTTCTTCCGATGATCAGATGAATGGTACATCCTGAGGATGCGAGGGCGTTTTCCTGTGGTGTTACGGCTGTGTGTGCATGTTTGTCATGTGGCAGGAGGTGGTTATGTGTGGGGGTGGGGGGTGTTGTCAGATGATGGCTCCTGGAGGAGCCATGTGTGAGCTGAGAGTGGGAGGAGAGTGGGGGAGGAAGAAAAAAAGAAAGAAGCAAAGGAGAGGAAGAGAGGAACCTTCACACAACAAACAGGCCTCCCCTCCCCCCCTCCAGCCATCCTTCCACACGTCCTCCAACTGCTGGTGAAATAGACCCCGGAGGAGCTGTTAACGGCAGTGGCATGGAAAGTGTCTGCTGTGAGGCTAGGCAGAGAGGCCAACCCCCTGATGCCACAGGCTCTCTGGGTCTGCCACAGCTGTGGAGCTGCTGATACAAAACCTGCTGCATTGCTTATCACAACCCCTACTCTCTGTCTGTCTGTGTCATACCCACTGCAAGCATCAGACAGACACACACATACACACTTTATCTGTTTTTCTCTCTCAGCAGATATGGATTAGGACACATGCCGGGACCACAAGTGTCCACTGAGAAAAGCTAGGGCACATTTCATTTTTATCTTCAAATGCACATGTCTGTTGTGCCCTGAAATCATCTGGCTGTGTCGCGGTGTTTTTTGAGAATCAGCCTTGCCTTGATGTGTCTCTCTTCATTCCTCAAGTCTTGATACCTCTTCTAAAGAAAAAAAATATCTTCCTTTTGACAACATCCACCTTCAATGCGTTTTCATGTCAAGATGAGAAGATGCGAGGCATTACAGAAAGGCATAAAAGATGCACCTTATTCTACCTGTTCATTGTGCAGGCTACTATGGCTTATGTGTTTAAATCTGCCGATTGAGCACATGTGGCAGGAAAGCTGTCTGCCAGTATTTGTTCAGCATGTTTTTGTGCTTGATGCATGAATCCTATGGTTTAGTCACTGTGAAAACCTGAGCTGGCGAAGTCCACCTCCATATGCTTATTCCACTGCCCAGATTTTTATGGTGTTTGTGATAGCCTAATAGTACACTTTGTGTGTGAGAGAGGCAGAGAGATGGAGAAGCATACTTGTAATATGCTCATGGCCCAGATTTGGGTTGTGGTCAAGTGAGTCAGAATACCAGGATTGTGTTTTTGACCCGCAGGTGTAAAGCCACAGTGACACCTGAGGCATCAGCTCAAACATGTTCATCTGCACACAGCTGGCCTGCCCTATCACCTGCATACTGCAGCACGGCGTGTGGTTGTGGGTGTGAGTGAGCAGAAAGGAGGTGGGGGGAGAAGCCACAGCGATACCTAGGGAGTCATTGGTGCTTACATTCCCCTCTGCAGTCAATCTGCCCTTTGCTCGTCCTCTCCTACCCTCAGCATACAGCATAAAAGGAGACTGGCAGGAGTGAGTGTGAAAGAAAAGGGGAAGAGTTGCAAGCTAAGGTCATATACACACTTTGCGGGTAAATGTGAAAACGCTGTTTTAGTTTTCCACCCACACTCCGCTGCACTGGCATTTTCAGACTTTGTAGTTTTCTAAAAGCCAGCTGTGCGGACGTCTACGCGATCTATAGCCTAGATCACATGACAGTCATACGTCACCGATCTGTTCCACATTACAGCACCACAATGGTGTTTTCAAATTTACACTTTGAAGAGCTTTTTCAAAAAGCCCCGTTTTTGCGGGTGGAAAACGCTGGTTCAGTGTGAACAGAAGGCCAAAAAGGAGAAGAAAAGATACATTTTCAAGTTTACCCGGCATAGTGTGCACATAGCCTCAGCAGCATGCTACATTATAGGAGGCTAGCAGGAGTGAGTGTGAAAGAAAAGGGCACAAACAAGCTACACCTAATGTGTTTCCTCTCGCTGCTGTTATATAGATAGGTAGATGGTATGGGGGTTACCTCAAACAGTTAAAGTTGAGAAGGAGATCCTCAAATCAGTGTGGTCTAGGTGCTGTTTCGGTCATCTCTCCACCCCGCCACAAAATAACGCTTGGAGAAACGCTGCCACTCACATTCTCCTCTGCTGATGAAGAGTTTGTGCTGTCCTCAGTTATGGCCTAGCAACAACTGGCTGGCAGAAGTGTGGAGAATGCGTGGGGGGAGAGGACAGATAATGCGTGGGGGGAGAGACAGATAAAGAGGGAAAAGGAGGAAAAGTGTGGCGGTGGGGTGCAGTGTTGTCAAGGGAATTACAGAATGGCTCAGAGGCCTTCAGCTCTCAGCTTGTGGGACTACATTGTAGCCACTGGGCGGAGGGGTAGGAGGAGAAATGGTGTAGAGGGCAAGAATAAGGAGAAAACCAAGGAGGGAAGCTGAAAGACAAAGAGAGAGAAATGGCAGGAGGAGTGAAGGTGAGAGAAGTGGCAAATGCCTTTAGGGTGAATTGCTTGGGTGCAAGGCAAGCCTGTAGAGGCGCTGCGGTGATGACACACCTTTTGACTAAGCCTTGACTCACCCTCCAATCTTTGTCCTTCTGAGTGTGAGTGCGAAATAGCCTGCTTTGTTCACTGTACTACCTTGGTGATAAATCTGACAGCCTTGCTCCATGATTTGTGCTCTTTATGGCTTATCGCCTATCCAGCTCTCTTATCTAGGGCCTTGTGAGTCCCATTGATCATTAATGTGAAGCAGCCGAAGTACTGAGCTATAGATTCTTTATTCTGTTGAGTCATATGTATGTATGTTAGAAAGCAAATGTGGATAATAGTGTGCTTTTGTCTTTTTTAGACTGTTTGCCCAAGGTTGTGGGTTGTGTCCTTGTTGTGTCTTAGTTTGATCTCTCCTGTTTTCATGTGTGTGTAAGTGCAAGGGGGAGCGGTTCCTGTAGGAGATTTCCAGCTGCAGCAGAGCGTCCCTCACAGCCCTTAATCAAGCCGAGTGTTTGTTAGCGCCGGGCCACAGAGGGATTGGCCGGCTGGATGGATGGCTGAAGAAAGGGCACGCACACCGCATTAATTCCCCTTCCCTCTGCCATCTGAGCTGCCGAGTGGCACTTCAAAGGTGGAGCAGGGTGGTGTTAATCCAGGGGCTGCTCTACTCAGCTTGGCTGTGGCAAACTCTCCGCTCTACTGTGCTGTGCTCGGCTCTTCCCCCGGCCCTGGCCCCTGTTTTTTTCTTTTCTTTTTTTTTTTTCCAAGTGTGATCAAAGTGCAGTTCGTCTCTGATGGATGGGCTCTCTCCAGCCCAGAGGCTGCCTGACAGGGGACCAGGAAGTGGAAGGGAGCGTGACACAGGATCTCTCGGGATCTCTTGGTGCACATGCATTTACACATGCAGAGATACACACACGCTGTCCTTGTGTCCTCTACTGATAGAGCTCATGGGTAAGGCAGAGCTGTCCAGCTGGATGACCTACACACTGTGAACAAGCCCTGACACGGGAGCTAGCTTGAGCAACCTTTTCACCTTCACATGGTCTATCTGTTTAAGCTTTGTTTCACATAGCTCTCTTACTCATACATACCAGTCCACATAACCCCAGCACTTACAGAAGTCCTACTGTTAAAGGGAGCTTCCCTCTCCAGGTCTCCTCTTATTGAATTATTCTTAAAGATTCATTAGAATCTGTCTCATTTGCCACTGCGAGCAGATTGATCAATAGCCTTTCAAATTGGTCATTAAAAGCTTAATGAACTGTGCTCTCTTTGAGTAATAGGTCTTAGCTGATTCTTATCTCCTATCTCCAAACCAGCTCGTCTGGTATGTTTCTGTTGTGGCTTGACTGAGGAGCAGGACCAGCCTGTCTTAATTTTTTTTCTTTCACTCTCTCCAACCTCGAGCAGAAACATTCATCTTATCCTGTTTTTCAACTTCTTTCTCTAGCTCCCTTGCCTCCTTCCCCTCATTCCCTCCTGTTTTTCATCGTGCTGACTTGTTGACTACTGGCTTCCGTCCTTCTCCATGGCCAGGAGGTGTGTACGCTGACCTCTGGTGACCCCTGAGCTCACCCAGGTTCCTCTAGAAAGAGACAGACTGAGGGGAGACGGCTGCGCACACAATAAAAACGGACCTCCTTGTCCTTGAGTTAATTTTGGACTGTCAGACTTTTTTTTCTAGATGGAGGAGGGAGGGGATTTCATAGAGACGTGTGTGAGTGTTTGAGTGAGTGAGACAGAGTGAGGTCAGTTCTGAGAGAGAGAGAGAGAGAGAGGATTGGGAGGGGCAGGGAGTGGTCAGCTGCAGGCAGTCATGTTCTTTTTCTGAAGAGGGACTGGTTGGTCTTCAGTCTGAAGGACTGCTTTGCATTCTGGGAAAGGGGGCTTTAAGTGAAATAGACACTTGGCTGATGGAGCACTTTGCATTTGCATTTCTGCCCTCTCAGCCTCCTGCTCCCTCTTGCTTTCTCCTCCCCTCCTATTCTACCCCAGAGCCTTTAGGTATCTTTGGGGAGAGTGGTGCATGCTGGGAAGCGGTGTGGGGTGCTTTGGCTTGGTTGGTCAGCGGAGGAGAGGAGGGGGCACGGCTGTGTTGTGGCTCTAGGCCCCTGCTGCCTGTCGTCTTTCCTTGGTGCTTTCAGGCCTTTAGAGTTTGCTCTACCAGTTACTGCCGCTTCATAAAACCTCAATGGCCGACACACAATGCCAGGCAGGAGAGAGGTCAGGGCTGAACTTGAACCTCAGCTCCAGCCAAACAACCACTGGCAGACCAAGGAGCCCTTGTCAGACGACTTGCAAATTCCATTCACCCCTCCTGCTGACTACCTCTGCCAGCCCACCTCACTCCGACACCATCCTCAAGCACTTTTGGTAATCTGAACTCACTGCTACAGGGTCTGTCTGTTTTTATGCCATGGCATGTTAGAGCTGGGATATTGGATTTGTGAGGATAGTTAGAGCTCAAACATCCTCACGTCAGCTGTGTTTTGCCAGTAGAGCACCTGTCTCCTTAAAAGTGTTTTGAAACCCTTAAAATCCCATAGCTCCCAGCTCGCTTACTCACTCGCGTACTTTTCACTTATATATCACGTGAGTTGACTGTGCTAAACGGTGACGAAGTTCCGTAAAATGTTGACTACATGTAGAGTTCTCTACCTGTGCACTGTCTGACCTTCCCCCCTACTGTCTCCCTCCTCTGTGTGTGTGTGTGTGTGTGTGTGTGAGCAGGAGCTGGAGAAAGCCTTGTCAGAGCAGGACTTGGACTTCCTAGGTGACCTCATCGCCTGTCTGCTGCAGGGATGTTACCAGCGCACTGACATCACGTAAGTAGTCAAAGCTAGAAAACCCAGCCCGTTTGAGTTTCACCATCCTGCAGGTTACATCTAGTCATTCTTGTATCCCAAAGAGCCTGTTTCCTCATGTAGTTTCTTGCCCAGTTTGTTTTACATATGCTCACCTCTATCAAAGACCTGATGGAAAAAAATAGTCAGTTTCATGGCTTTTCTTTAATGCCATGTAAAAAAAAAAGAAAAGTGGGTGGCGTTTGTCTAGGAATCTTTTGGGCTGCTACTCATCACGAGGAAGAGCAAATGAATGAGGGAATCTGAGCAGGAAGGATCACATGCTACTGTTACATGGCTTAAATCCAGCTGTAATTCTGCACTGACCGGCGTGAGTCAAATAGGTTACACAGGCCTAGTTCTAGTTCTTAACCTTTCCAAAAATAGCACAATGAATGGAGGAAGCTTATGTGAGGTACTTGCCAACCGAACTGTCACTGGCTAGTCTTTAATGAAACATTGAAGGCACAGAGGCAACGAGTCCATGTCGCTTCTTTCTAATCATTGGTGCGCAGGGTGTGCAATTGCCCTGCTTTTTCATTTTCATTCATATCTTTCCCAACATAGGACCTATCTTTCCATCTACTACAACCCAGTCATAGTACCCAGGAGCTTTCATAGGCCTGTACATGTTATGTTCAGGAAGTATGCGTCACATGCGTTGATGACTCACTGAGGAGTCATATTTTGAATGGCATGTGGTGATTAAGGTTCTATGGTGAAATCATGCATTACAACTATCAGGAGATCTATAAAAAAGGCACCACAACCACGGAAACCTCTCTCCTACGTTGTTAAATGGTAGGAGAAAGTGAGTGGGGTGGTAGAGGTTGTTATTCAGATCTAAAGGGGTGTTTCATCTCTTATGGGGCCTCCTCTTCCCTGATCTTCTCTGTGCTGTCCATCATCAGTAAGCAGTGTAGTGGCACCAGTGAGCTGGTAAGCAGAGAGACAGGAATGATCCAGTTTCTCCACCCAGGCAGCCGGTAACAGGAGGACAACCTGCTTTATTGGACTGGACAGGCGCTGGCATCCTGGGGGTGGCTGCTCGGCACTGGCCTTTCACAGAGCTGCCCTTTTCATCCGCACGCGTTAAACGCTCCGCCGGAGCGGGGGAAGGGAGGGAGGGAGGATGTTGGAGAGAACGAGGGATAGAAAGGAGGAGAGAGATGGGGTAGCGAGGAGGGGGGGAGCCTGCAGCTGTGTGAAAAGTGCACACTGCTCTTTCAAGATAAGCCATTTTTTTTCTCCCCTTCTTTCTCTGTGTTGTTGCATAGATGCTCACCCCTGCCCCGAGCCCTTGTTTCTGTTCATCTAAGCAGGAACTGAAAAGTGCAGATTAATCGGCCAGATCTGAACCAGAACCAACATTTATTTACCAGCTCCCACTCATAGTAATGATACAGACCCACTCGGATTCAATGAAACTACTTTTTTTCCAACCCCACCCCCCTCCATCTCTACAGCCACTGTGGTGGTTTGAATTGTTTGTCTGCTAAGCTATTACAATAGCGAGCCAGTTGATATTGAGAATTACTGTGTTGGCTTTACAAAGTGCACTTTTTCAGAACAGCATTTGCAAGTGAATGGGTTGCATTTATCCATTTTGACAGATTTCAATGGACTGAAAAAAAATCTGTTGTATCAGGATGGTTCTCTGTCATGTTGTTTGTTTGTCAAATCAGCGTGTAATCAGGGTTTTTAACTGTCTTAATTTGTATTCAGTACAAAACCTGTTTCTTTTGACATTTTGACTTGGTAAAAAGAGGAAGCAATACAAACTAAGTAATAGAAAATAAAGTTCTGGAGTAATAAATGTTAGATTATGTACTTAACGTGTATGGCTTTATAATCACTAAACTTCCTTACTGTCTTATCTGTGTATGTATGACTGAACAACAGGACATTTTCATTTTCAAAACATCTCATTTGCTTTGGTCATTTTCTGACATTTTTAACAGTGAACATTTACAAGGTCTTGAGCAACATGTGGAGCTAATATTTCTCGCTCTGCCTTTTTGCCTTTAGCCCCCAGGCATTTAGCAGTTACCTGGATGACATCATCAACTATCGCTGGGAATTGGAGGAAGGGAAGCCCAACCCTCTGCGGCAGGGCCCCTTTGAGGAGCTCCCTCCCAGAACTCAGGTGGAGCTGCTGCACCGGCTCTGTGACTACCGTCTGGATGCTGCTGATGTCTTCGATCTGCTAAAGGTACAGTACCCGGGGAGGAGGTCAACTAAAAGTATAGCATAGTGTATGTAAAGACTGGTGTTTTACTTTATACACAGTACTTAACTGTTATTTTATGTCATAATGAAATAAGAATCAAGTCCATGCAACTTGGTTCAGAGGTCCAAAGTTTTTGTTTTGGTCCAGTATCGGTGCAAATATGATGTTAACATGAGAGAGGTCACCGCTTACAGTCACATGAGTCGGTCCTGCACCCCAAAGCCTAGACTTGCAATGGAATGAATAAAGTGTGTAGTTAGAATGAATTGTGTGCACATACTGTAGATAGGAGGCTCCAGATTTCAGATTTCAGTACGCGGCTATTGTGAATATTAACAAATATTAAATGCCTATAGTGCCTTCCAATTTTTCATTGTAAGGCCTCTGATTTGAATCAAAACTATTTTTTTTTCATAGCAGGCCCATGGCGCAAATTGAGAATGTTAATAAATTGGCACCAGAGTGCTTTCTGGCACCAAACTGGTCAGTTTGTACATTTTTGGGCATTGACAGAACTTCCATTTATTTAATCAGAGAAACCCTCTTGGAATGTTTTGTTCTGGACTGAGGATGAAGGGTAGTAGAGTTTTCAAATACTTACACTGGCAACCAAACACCAGCAATGTAACCAGCTGAATGTGCTAGTAGGCCAGCTATCATCACATGCAACAAAGGTAACTTCTTGGACCATCACTCACTACAGGCTCAATAAGTTTATTAGAATAAACTGAGGTGTGACTGACAATAATGTGACAGTTTTCCCTTTCCTTTCTCATATCAGATTATAAATCTCTCTGATATATTGAGTGTTCCTGTGGGACCAGATTTTTTTTCTTTTACTAATGGCACATCAGAATGAATTTATGAATGCACTTAACAAGACACTGGAAATGCTTCATGCCAGTGCTAGGCTCAAAGGACTGAATGACATCATTTGATGAGGCTGACATGATTTAGGGACACAGTCCCTAAATTAAAGCTGTGTAATGTTTTGCAATGTAACACTTTTGCAGCTCCTGCTATGTAAGTTGGCAGTTCATGTTAATTGCTGTATATGGTGATTGATGTCACCTGAACCTAAAATGTTCCCCCCCTCCCAGGGCCTGGATGCAGACAGCCTGCGGGTTGAACCTCTGGGGCAGGATGGGAATGGAGCCCTCTACTGGTATTTTTATGGCACTCGCATGTACAAAGAGGAGCCTGTCAAGAGGAAAGCAGAGAAGCTCAGGTAAATTGTACTGCACACTGAGTAATTCTCTGTTTACTTTATTACACGCGTACACTGTGCTACTAGTCAAGTTCTCCACCGTAAATTGGTGTGCGTCGTAAGTGTGTAATTGCAGTAATGGTTTTACACTTATTTATAGGCCTGTTAAAGGTTAATTATAGAGGCCCCCTACTGGTAATTACCTTGTTAAAAACCTGTAATTTTTAAAAGTTTTATCTTTTCTCTTTGTCATTTTTTTTCCTACAGTGAAACCCCTGAGGTCAAACCTCCAGAGAAAAAGAGAAGGGGAAGACCACCAAAGAAGAAAAAATCAGAGGACGCTCAGCTAAGGTGAAAGAAACAGCTGCTCTTTGGGTTTTTGGACCTCACTGCTTATCAACACGGCCTCTTCCAGCGAGGTGCCGGCATGTGATAGTCGCACATATGTTGTGCAGACGTACTGGTTATGTCACAAGAATATGTGCCCGAATTGTCACAGCTGCTGCCATGGCTGCTTGTTCTCATGTGGTCTGCAAGTGATTAGATTTTAATCAGGGTTTGTGCAGCTATGGGTAACACAGAAAAGGTTGGAAGTTAAACACAGCATTTCCCAGACCTTTAAAAGTTATTGAAAATGGCAAAATTTCAAGTTTTGGAAGTCATTAGTCATCATTTGCTTTGAAGTCAGCCAAGTGTTCAGTGACTTCTAGCTTACTGTTACACCAAGATACCTAAAGTGATAATTAGATAATAATGCATTTTTGGCTACATAATAAAGTTAAATACCGACCACATGTGTAAACCCTGTATGTTTAAAACAGTTCTTCAGGAAACAAAATATATACTTGCTTAAACAGAGACCTAGGTGAAAAATGTCACGGTTGCGATGAAGGAGTCATGGGTAACAGTATGAGATTTTTCTATCCTTAATATGTCACACTGTCAGGGAAGCAGCACCTTAACATCCAAGATAAAGCAGACATCTCAGCCAGTGTGTGCTGCACACTTGGCACCTCACTCTGAGCGAGAAAGAAGATCACGGATGAGCAGATAGACAGGGGATGACATTGTCGCAGAATATAATTCCCTGTTTCATAGAGAAAGGGGAGCTGGCTTTCCTGATCTATTTTTGAGTCAGGACTGAATTGTACATTGACAAGAATCTGCCGATCTTCTGTTTACACATCTTAAGACCCCAACAGTCCTGGAAAAGACGCTGTAATTATTTAAATGTGCAGGAGCCCCGTTTTCTTAGATCTAAACTGTTGCTTCTTCATTTTATTTTCATCAGTTCTGTTGTTTGCAGTGATGTTTTCGAGAGCCTGTTGATCTGAATAGTGTCTTATTGTCTTTTAGTGAGGTGGAAAGTGAAGTGAAGACAGAAAATGGACCGCGCAGAGTGCACTCTGGCACAGGTGAAAGAACCTCATGAACCTCATTAACCACTTATGAGCAATTATATCTTTCTTAAGGCATATATTTGTTATTTTTATGTGAGTCAGGACAATGAAACATAACTTCATAGCACCGATTTAGCCTTTTTAAGATGAGCAGTTTAACCAAGCCTACACACCATCCTCAGATTCATCAGACTGATGTCTTGGTTGTTCATGCCTCTCTTTTTCATTTACACCAGACCGTGAGCGAGGCACTTGGTCCCTTGTGTGTGATACAGAGGAACAGTGGGTCAGTCTGGCAGAAAGCATCAAGGACAAAACCTCCCCGCAGGACCGCCACCTCTACCGCATCATCAGCCAGAACTTCCTGCCGGAGATCAGCAGCATGATTGAGCACAAGGTCAGATACCAGGGAGAGAATACCATTAGTCCTCATTACTGCAGTTCATAACTCTGAAGTTCTGTCTTCTTTGCCTCCAGAAAAATCACCCTTTTCTTCTTGCCTGATTCTCAAATGGCCTTGCTGGGTAATAAATTAGGGGCCATTGGGAAGAGTTGGGGCTTGACATACAGGTTGATTTGCCACAGGCCCCTTTTTATTTTTAGATTTTTTTATTGCTTTTCCTCAGTATTAAGCAATGTATCGTAGAGAGTGACGGGGAACACATGTATGTGTGACGTAGGACACAAACCATAAAGCTGAACTTGTGTAGTTTATCATTCTTTCCCTTTTATGTGGTGCTCTTACTTGCCTCTTACTCAAAGCGCCTTGGAGGAGATTTCAGTGTCTTCAGGGAGGGACCGTCAGACCTTTTTATGTAAGACATTTTTTTTTTGGAAGTTGGAGTATAAAGGAGATGAGGACGTGAAGTGAAAATTCAAGGACAGACTTTTAAGATTCAACCCAGTCTCCATTCAGCTGCTTTCATGTTCTGGCACGTATCGCTCTCCTCCTCCAGGAGTTGTTCTGGGGAACCTGGAGGCCTCAGCTGGGCCAGCGGCTGGACAGGTGGAGGGAAGGGAAGCCGGTCTGTGCTTGCCCTTAGTGCTGAACGCCAGCTGGGTAATGAAGTTGGCCCCAAGCCCTGAACCTGAACCTGACTTTGTAAACTGGAGCAGAGAACTGTGCTCTCACGCTAGCTTGGTAGTAACCTGCTGTATCCAGCTGCTCAGACTTGGGGCTCAGTCATGCCTTGGGCCTTGCTCATTTGTTCATCATTATCCTCCTTGGAAATGACTGTCTAGTACCTCAGGGGGAGGTTTTAGGCTCTGTTAAGAGCAAATCTCTTGTCAAAGCCAACATTGTCCACACAAGTTTCCTTAACCAACTTTTATAATGGATTTTTTAAAACTAATTTTTTTTTTTTTTTTTTTACTGTTAAATCATGACAGCTAATCCATGACAACCAATGGGAGTTCCCCATCCTTAGCCTACCTGTTGGCATAGAGACAGTGGGCTCCACCTCCACTGGTCCTATACAACCAGCACTAACTGTGTTGCCATAGAAACCCTCTCAGTCTTTTTCCCATCATCATCTGTGAAGAGAAGTATCCTGCTGGCAGTCGGGTGTCAGCACAGGGGTCACCCACTAATGGTCAGTGGATGAATGGGGTCTTGTCCTGTATCGACTGTATGTTCAGCTATGACTACAGACCGGGATATTTCCATACCAGTGCATCCAAACGAATCCACTGTGTCAAATTGCTCTCAGGGCAGAATATTGGTACAGCAGTCTGGTGGGTCTCTGTAATGCAGTTAGCCCTCAGGCCCAGCTGGATATGTTGGGCTCAACAGTGCATGCATGCATACATACATACATACATACATACATACATACAGTATATAAATAAATAATATCACAGTGAATGCAGTTGCTTTGGTGGGATGAGTAGCACAGTATGCACAGTAATTAATGGAAAGAAGGTTTTTCACACAAACAGTCCCAAAATCCTCTCTGCAATGATGTCACTCAACAGGAGGTCACATTCAAATGAACTGCTTTATAATTATGTCTATATGTCACCGCTACAAATGCTCTGTAATGCTGTACAGAATCTGTCCTCATTTTGGTCTTCAAGACCCAAATTCATTTTGGGCAACAGGCAGCGAATGCTGCTGTGCTACTGGATAGGAGACAGACACTTCACTTATTTATACCTGGACACCATGAAACAACTTCACAGTTTTATGTTTTTTTTTAAGCTTCTGTTTATATATGTAATATGTTATATTTGTATGTATGTTATATTTGCAACAGTTCGTAATATTAACTAGAACCCCAGGTAACCAAACTGTTGCTTTATTCTCAGTTTTAAGACAGGTGATCATCTAGAGAGGCAGAACACTGAGATCACATTCAAATAAATGAACTAGTGAAATATATATGTCATTGCCATAAATATACTGTGAGACTATGAAACTATGAGACTGTACAGAATATGCACTTGTTTCTCCTCTACCTTACATCATATGTGGACTTTCTAGATGCTTGAATGTACTTGTCGAACTTGTTGATTCATAAGGTTATTTATTTTCTTTACTAACTATTTAATATTTCTATTTATTAGTTTATTTGAATTAGGACAGTGCATATTAACACAGCAAATTTTCCTAATTCACCACAAACTCAGTACCTGAAGTTCTGCTTGTACATTAGTTTTTTTTTTTCTCTCATCTCTTGCGCCCTCTCTCTGTTGCTCTTGATTTCCCTTAGAGGAGAGTTTATTTTTGTGCACTCTATGTATATATGGTAGCGCCTGTATTTGTATAGTATGTGGGTGTGAGCGTTTAAAGTGTGTCACACACACATTGCACACAGCCTCTGAAGTCCTTCACTCCACGCGTCACAGGCTGCTGTCACCAGCCATTTCATGGGGCGTTGACAGCAGGCAGGAGCTCACCTTGAGGCAGGATGGAGCCTCTTGATTGACAGCCCTGCTGTGCGGCAGGATTCTCTCGACCCCTCTAAGTGGTGACACCAGAGGCACTCCATCTTGTGTGTGTGAATGTGTGTGTGTGTGTGTGTGTGTGTGTGTGTGTGTGTGTGTGTTGGGTGGGGGGGGGGGGGGTTAAGGGC
>OMKZ01046385.1:0-19864 GCA_900302535.1 Neoniphon sammara | reverse complement strand
AACCCTTTTCACTGTCCAGATTGCAGACTGGAAAGAATGCAGCTGTGTGTGTTTGGGCGTGTGTGTGTGTGTGTGTTTTCAACAATGCTCCAGAACATGACAGAGATCCCCCCCCACACACACACCCACACCCACCCACACACAAACAAACACACACTTCCCCTGTGAACACTGGTAACTCATGCGTAACATTCTGGTCGACTGAGCTAAGTATAGTCACAGTGAGTTGTGAGGCAATCATTGAAAACTACACAGTTTCAAATGGTACTCAGTAGCTCAACGAGAACTCTTTTATCTAAGGTGGCCTTCTTGTATTGAATAAACACCAAACTTTACACTGAGGAAGGCTGACTTTACACAGTGCATTTTAGTTGCAGGTTATGTTACTCAGACATTCCACCCTGAAGAATCTGATTCTATACATTTTTTATTCCCCCAACGACTGCAACATTCAAGTTGATAAAAGTTACTTGCTTTTATTATCTCACACGAATGAAGCCTAGACTCAGATACACATCAAAGACAATTTTGAAAACTGTATTATCAAGAGCAAGCCTCTTAATTTACTCTTCATAAAAGTAAGGACTGAACTTTTTTAAATGAACTGCATCGAGACGTGTGGGGAGACAGCTTTAAAACAACCCTTATTAGCTTATTTATAATCTACTGTACCACAAGGTAGCAGCATAAACAAAGTGACATCATATCACTTATTTTTTCTATGAAGAAGATTTTTTTAGCATTATTGATCAACCTTTGTGGTTCACTGCATAAGCTCTTATACTGGATAAATTTAGTGTCATTACGGCTTTTCTTTAATTCTCTATAAAATGAATTTCTTAAGCTAATGACTTTTAAGATATCATCTGTCATCCAAGGCTCAGTTGTCTGCTTTATTCTGAAGGTCTTAAATGGTGCTATGCTATTCACAACTGGAAGAAATTTTGATTTAAATAAATCCAAGGCTTTGTCTACATTGTCATAATTCATAACTTCAGACCAGTTAACCATTCTCAAGGAATGGTTAACTGGTCACAGTGAGGGCTCCCTGAAATCAGATTCTCCAGGGTGGGATGTCTGCATTAGGCTGTGTGCATTTTATCAGTGTCAAGTCAAATATGAAATTTTTCAGTTTTTTTACTAAAATATATATTGCTGTAAGCTAAATACTCTTTAGAATATAATACTTTTGTTGTAATATGAATAAATCTATGTTGGCAAGTTAGCTTGTTTAGGTATTGTTTAATGTTAGCTTGGAGGCTAACAGCTACCTAATTTATCCCAGACATTAGCTAATTTACATTATCAACACCACAGTGACTATATGTAGCTTAATTGTGGCCATGAACAGAGTTTTTTCCCTCTTTGCTGTGGTCTGTCAACTAACTATAACATTGGAGGTTATTGAAAAAAAATGTGGATTTAATAGGCATGATTTCATCTCATTTCACTTGGTGGAAAGACCAACAACATTGAGCTTTTCTATATAAGTCTTCCTCTCTACCGGATAGAGTGCCAAAATAATCCTTAGACATGGTGAAACTAGCAAGCTATATAGGTATTTTGACAGCTGTTTCACATTTAGCTGCATTGATTGTTTTTCCCTCCAATGGCCGTGGCTTTCCGAGAATGATGCGTTGTGCTTTGTCTCTATCTGCAGCCTGCAGACTACTGCAAAACACACCCCAAGGACTTTGTCAGTCCCCATGCCAGTAAGGTTAAAGTTCAGCAGTTTAGGCACAATAAGGAGGAGGTCTGCAGTCTGCAGATAGACCCTTAAGCCACTGCTATACTCCAAAACAGGTGCATATGTGGACAGCTTCGGACGAGCTTGTGGACTGCGGATGCACACGCAGCTCTGGTTATAATAGCATTTAGATATCCCACCAGCAGAGCATCCAAGTGTTTAATTAATGAAGTTTGACTGTTCGCCATATCTGAATTTGTATAATCACAACTTGAACTCAACTTTATGCAAATGAGGTCCGGACAGTGCAATGCAGCAGGCTCACAAAACTCAGATCAAACTGCCAAATTAGGCAGTGCTGATCAAATATTAAGCAAGATTCTGTTACTGAATTACTTATTTCTCACCTCGAATGTTTTCAGAAACATATTTTAGCTGTAAAATGAAAGAGCTTGTGACTGCCCAAATCACAGTATTTCTATCAAATGAACTGCTTTTTCCTTTGGAGGGAATCTACATAGAGCACCACCCACCAGCCGGAGTGTTCAGTGGTCCGGTGTGTCCAGATGCGTCCTCGCCTGATTTGGTGTGTCTGCACCTTTATGCAAGGTGGCGCGCTTTGATGCATGATACATGTGTTGTTGAGGAGCCATCTTCAACAACACATTTGCTGCCACTCTATGTACAGGAATTCCATAACAGGCACATCAACACAGAAGTATGAAATCTTCAATGGAAGTGCTACTGTGTTCTTTACATTCGTGCTTTATATTAATACACATGGGAGTTGAATGCAACTAAATTACATTTCAGTTGCACCATGTGAAGCCAGCCTTAGCTTTTCTGTGAGCCACACCAAGCATGTTAGGAATAGATTGATGGAAAGACATTAGCTGCAACAGAGACTATATATGAATTGCATAAATTTGAATATGTCATACTGATAATGATATGCTGAATTAAAAAAATGAACATGTTGTAGGCTGTAAATTCATTCCAAAATTTTAGCAATGGCTTTAAACTGAATATAAATATTACTGAATATAACTTTAACTTTTGGACAATAAAGTATTCTTACCTTAAATTCTATTTTAGGCATTCAAATGTAGTTATATTAGATACTGGTTTATTATGTTGTGAAGATACTAATTTTTCCACCTACAATAACTTGAAAACGTGTAAACGGACATTTATTTATCGGCTTTTACTTGTTTGCTTTGGATAGATTACAACATTATGAGGCAGTAGGAGATACTTGGACAAATAAATAATGAGGACAACATAATAACTGTCATGAGGCAGACCTGAGCCTGAAACACAACCCAAAAATCAACACACACAGACATATATGTATCTCAGACTCAGACTTCCCTTTTTAACAGAGGAAATGCTGCAGTTGGGGCATTCTGTCTCACACACACACACACACAGAGCCAAACTGTGCCCATTGTGCACTAATCCTCTCTGTTTGTTGTCTGGACTCTTAAGCATATTTTACCAGGAAGGACACAAAAGCAGTGAAAGTGAAAACGACCAGCTAACCTCACTGTCTGCCAATCAAACTGTGCCCACATGGCATGTGTATGTTTCAGTGTGTGTGTGTCACACCATTGAGGTTTGAACCTGCAGCTGTAATGACAGACGGAACAACCATTTGAAAAGCCAGAAGGAGAGAGAGAGAGAGAGGGATGACTTCAGCCAAGAATGATGTAAACCAATTAATCACAACATGTCATCTTAAGTCTGTGTGTGTGTGTGTGTGTTTGTGCGCGCGAGTGTGTGTAAGCCTATAAAACCCACCTCAGTCAAAAGGGAGTCTCCTTTTTTCAGCATCTGAGCGGTAATGATGATGAGAATTAATAATAAGGTAAATTAGGAGACGGAATCTATTTTATCAGTCGTATAATTTAATCTGTAAGGGTGTAGCCTGTTGGTCTCTAATGTTGCTTCATGATCTGTTAGCAACAAACTATGTGACGTGTATGCCGAAAGCAAGGTGAAGACTGTTGTGTGATATTCTGACCGTGCCGCCTCCCTTTATCCTCACCCCCACCTAAACTCGCTTTTTTTATCGGCTCACTTAACCTCATCTATCTGATGTTAATTAATAGATGGTAAGTGGTCTTAGACAGAAGTAATGTAGGGGCCGGTGTTAATTCAGACTGGAGGTCACTGTTTTTACTTTATTCACCAGTAATTTCCCTTCGTTATCAGTCATAAAATTACAATTATTGGTTGTAATTGAATTACAACCTGGTCCTTCAAAGTGGATTGAAAGGTGAAATGATAAAACGTGCTTATTGTCTATGTGTAGACTATGTAGTTGTAGAGCCAGGTAGAGATAGGGTTATGCTGAAGTAAATTTAGAAGCAGCTGCAGTACCTGAATCTCTAATCACTGGCTATATACCAGCTGCTTCTATAAAATAACTGAAAATGTAATAACAGAATCTATAATAAATGATCTTATAACATCGGGATCTATGATAACTGGTTCAATAAAAGCTGAATCTATAATAAGTGGATGTGGAATAACAGGATCTATAATAGCTGTTCCTGTAATAGCAGTCTCTATAATAGTTGTATCTTTCTTAACTGTCTCTATGATGACTGATCCCAGGTTGATGGACCGTTATTCAGCCCTAAATGAAAACACTCTCCATGAAAACACTAGCCTACACAAGGATGAACATGTGTTTGTGCTGAGGTCGGCAGGACAAAGCAGCCTTACCTTCCACAGGCAGCACAGACAACAGCAGACAGACCGACCACACCGACCAGTTACCCATGGCTGAAGAGTCCACAACCAGCTGCAGAAAAAGAATAGTTATAAAAACTGCAGAAACAATGTAATGATCTTAAGCCTGCTGCTGATTTCTGGCTTTTAGCGAAACGCGGCCAAAGCGTTTGCTGCTGCACTCTGGTTCCCAATTGAACGTCGGTGCGCACACTGCCCCAGCGTCAAGAACACGCAATACACACCGAATGTTCCGGTTGCGTTTTTCCAAATAAAACTCCTACTGACAAACGCAACGTAGCAATATTGTTGGACAATAAAATATTATAATTAAGAGGAAATAAATTAAAAACAACTGTTTTCCCCAAAGTGTCATTTGAACATGTTAAGTATTACAGCATATTTATGTAATGGCCTAGCCTATGTCATAGGGCTGCCAAAAACATAGACTCAATCGCAAATAATTTATCAGACAACTTTGAGAGCCATCTACTATACTTTGAAAAGTCCATTACAATCATTGTTGCTAAGAATGAGACCCATGTCCACGCAAGATGTCATTTATCTGGAAATATGCCATATATCAGAAAAGTTGAGATGTTGAAGCTCCAAACCCTTTTTGTAATAAATCTGGTAATAATTCGTTAACCATCACAAATAGTTCACTATTTAGTGTAGTTTAACTCCGAAGTTATATCTTCGTTTCGTTGCACTATGGAGAAAGGTTGGCTATGCGAAAACTAAGCAGAACGTTATTTGAGACTGTGATGTTCTCTGCAGCCAATAAGGTGCAAACTCAACTTTTTTGAGAGCTTAACCTCTTAAACTTTGCCCGAGCTTTGTTAAAAGGCACATAATTTTATTGTAAATTCCAGTGGCGATCCCTAGGTTTCCCAAATATGCCAAATATGCCCTGATGAATTGCAGTGAAATGTGTATAAAATGATGCACAAGATAGACCTGTATTTTATTTGAAGCTGCTCAAAGGGAAACTTTAAGGGAAATTTAAGGGAAAATCAGAGTGCAAGAGGTTAGGTACCTTACATGATAATAGAAAAAATACAAATATCAGCATCGGCAGCTACATTGTTTATTATATTTTTTTATATTCAATATAATATTTGCACGTATCACATGTGACTGAGACTGTACAAGACAAAACTGACATATGATCTAGCTGTGCCAGTGTTGCCAAATGTTTAGTACAATACATTGCAGAAGTAGAACAGAAACACAAAGAAGTGTACTTTGTACGAATGACAACTAGAAAGATCCCCAAAGCTGTATTAGCTGTGTAAAGACTATCAGCAAATAGGTACTCACTACAAGCACAGACATAAATCTTACAATTAGATCTAACTAAGTACTTGGGCAGAATTCACTATATGGAAAGGGGGTGGGGGTCCCTCATAGGAGTTTTTTGTAAAATGCTTAATTTTACCAACAGAACCCAATTTCTGATGGTGTTTTTATTATTATATACTCTTAAAAAACATATTAGGTCATGTGCCGATTACCTCATATTTGAAAGGTTTTAAGGCTATAAAATTTATTCCCATGAAATGAAAATACAAATGTTCTTGTAAAGATTAGCCTATTGACAAGCTGAGCAATTTCACCTTTTGTCATGACATTGTATGCATGACTTATTCTCAGATTTACACTGTTCAGAATTAGTTCACACCACTGTATTTGCTCCAGGGATCTCTGTATTACTATTTTGCTATAATTTTAATGAATATTTCCATTACACTTAGCATTAAGAGCTGCATACATAAGATTGACACAAAAAGGCTGTGGATAGTGCAGTGTCCTTGACAGGGTACAGTGCCAGCAAGTTCTTCCTCAACTTATATAGGTCAAGTAATGTATAGTATAAAATTCTGTCAAACTTGTTTGATTCAGTGGGCACCCTAATAATTTGTAAACAGGGGATAATCTAACACCTATGCTTAGTGTCATTTCGCCTTTCATGATAGCAACAGTTATTTCAGATGAAAAATTGTAGCCACACACTAAATAGATTAAATCAATAAATTGAACATATATAATCAAGGGTGATGGAACCAAGAAGGAAGTAGCTTACATTTGAAAGAGAGGGGTGTACTTACCCAGTGGAGACAAATGAAATAATGTCTTTATATTAAAAAGAAGCCAAATGGAAGTCAGAGGGACAATGATCTATTTGTTCATATGTCATGTTTATTATTCTAACTATTCCCTCTCTCTTGAAATAGAGTTGAGTGCAAATATGCCTCTAAGGCTTGTATATATCAATCAATCAATCAATCACTCAATAGCTCAATATCACACCAGTCTGCCATTGTGAGCTAGACATTTGTTGTGGCCTAGGGCCTGTGCAAACATGTAGTTGCTATATGTTTATAACTATTCTTCGTTGTGTAAAAAATTTGATTGTAGTGGTGAATAAGTTACAACTAGCCACTTAATCTACAACTAAGCTTATAGTTGAAACTCTAGCACTTCAGGGTGCAACTGGTTCCTGGAGTTGGCTGGTATGACAACTTCTGTCTCTTTACTACTCTGCTGTCTTCAGTCTTTGTGTTTATAGGTGCAATGGAAACAAGTGTATAAAGTGAAGCTGTGTTTCGTTCATTCAAGTTTTGGAGAAAGCTGACATCCTACAGGTGGGCCTGGGCCCAACTATGCTGACTGTGTACACCACCAAGAATAATGGAAAGGAGAGAGCAAAACAACGATAATAATAATGATAATAATAATAATTACAGACAAAAAATAGCCTATAATCCTTTAACAAACTCTGATTGTCAATTGCATACCCTATATGCCGCAACAACCCACTAAGGGATCAGTGACATGTAAACTTACCCTATCTTAGATTTCTTTTAAAGCGTGGTGACTTACAGGCTACTTTTATGTTGAAGGAGAACTTGTGTGTGAATGCAGCAGCTTGACGCCGCCCTTCTCCGCAGTGCGACCGGAGATAGCGAAGCCTCACATTACAGACTGAAGGGCGGGTCCTTTCTATCTGCTCTAGCTTTCAACAGAAACAGATTTTAAAGCGGTCTGCAGCATGTCTGAAGCAGGCCTACAGCTGAATATACAAGACAAAGCTCTAAAGTTCCCCCCAAAATGAAAACCTATTCTTCTCTATTCTAGTTATGAGGGAGGCAGTTTGACTGTAGGAATGACCTCGGCTGGTTGTAGGCTACACTAAGCTGACTTTTAACTTTAGGTAAGAGCCCCTCTGGTGACCTCATGGTCTCAGTCATTTTCAAAACTGTTCCTGAGAAAGAAAGTGCCCTCTTCTGTAAACCCAGATTTTGATTCAACTCAAAGAGATTGAGTTCATATTACTTAAATGTGTCTAATTTATTGACATTACTTGTTAATTCTAATTAAGGTGAACTTTTTCAAGTTCATTTTTATTGTAATTGTGTTTTTAAGTCCAATCAATGGTTTCTACTCAAACAAACTGAGTTTGTGTTACTTAAACATGTGTAATTTCTTTACATTAATTATGAAGTCTGAGTAAACTGTACTTTTTAATAGCCTATTTTATTGTACTCAGGTGATTGAGCTCAGACAACTCATTATCTTCAAGTTTTGCGTGATAGCAACGTGTTAACGTCACCACCCGCCAAAAATCTAGTTTAAACCAGTTTGGACAGAGCGGTGGCATTGGTGAGCTCTTAACTTTTTGAGACAGAAAAGAGACCTATGAACGAAGACACAGAATCGAGCTTGAAGTTTTCGACAAGTGAAGTTCTAGCAAGCAAGCTGTTGGACCCACGTTTGAAGCCACCGGTGAATGACCTGAGTCATCCCTGAGGTAAGTATTGCGCTAACGTTACTGGTTGCATGCCATTGCACTCCCGACTGCTAACCTTGTTTGTTACAGTATTAGCAAGGTAGCTAACCAGCTAACTGGATGTTGCTCCCAGACAGCTAATGCAAGCTGAGCTGAGCCAGACACATGAACCAGTTACCCAGCTCCACCACGGACCACGAAACAGCGAACGTCCCGGTAAGTTGGCGGAGCTGAATTGCTAAGGCGGAGTCTATTGTGTGACACAGTGTGATTACGTGGAGTCTGCCCAGTCATAACAATTGCGCTTTGGTCCGATGTGTCTGGCGAACGTCCGCTTTGAGTTGGGGAAAAAAAAATAAACACCGAGCTGACCCACGGACATTCACGGCGCAAAGCTCAAGTTTTATGACCGGACTCCGCGTACACTCAGCTGGAAGTCTTCACGTTGCCATGCTTTTAACATGACACCGAGGTGATATGGCCGCTTGACCATGACACTTCTTTCTCTGTTGCTTCCAGACAGCTGAAGTTGAGCGGAGGCGGTTAAGCAGCTCACAGATCTAACTTAACGTTACAAACATCCCGGTACGTGCACACTCGCTCACATGATTATTTAGCTAATTAGCTTTAATTTTCTACTAGTCCCACTCTTGGCTGTCATGCCTCTTCAATGTTTTGTTATTTAGTTCATGCCTGTGTGGCTATTGTGTTCATTTGGAAAACCAATTTCAAATAGTTCTTTTCAGAAGCTTTACGCTGTTAGCTAACTGTCATTTAGCCCTGCTCTGAAACTGAATTTTTCACTCACCTCCGAAGCAGACACTTGAAAGTTAACCAAAAGGTTGAGTGTCCATATGCAGGTTGTAGATTTGAGAGCAGTGTGTATTCAACTTTTAATGCACATAAAAGCAAAGCACACAGAGAAGACAACTGGAAGATGTTCAAGAAAGAAATAGTTAATGTTGATGTGAGTGATGAAAACAAAGACAGTGATGTTTCAGATGAGCAAATGCCAATTGAAGACACAGGGGAGATAGATGATGTCAGTGAAGAAGTTTGTGAGATAGATCTTCATGATTTAGAAAAGCAGTTAGAGCACAACTTGGCTGCTCTTTTTTTTTTAAAGATGCAGACTATCCTCCACATACCTGAGTGCAAGGAAGTTATCAAACAGCTTTGTGATATTCATTATTTGTCGGAGCCATTTCTGCAGCATAAGGTGAAGATGATTCTTCAGGAGTATAGTTCTGAGATAGATGAGTCCATTGTGAAAAAGGTGAGCAGTGCTGTTTCAGAGACCAACGTAATGACAACATTTTGCGGCAAAGATGGTTCCTTAGCAACCACAAAAAGGAGGGCATTGTATGTGTCTAAAGAATTTCCGCTGGTAATGCCTATAGAGTATGTAGTTGACAAAGATAAGAAATCGGTTGTATATGTTCCCATACAGCAAATGCTGCAGAAGTTGCTGAGCAAGACAGAGGTCTTAGATAAAGCAATGTCTGAAGAAATACATGTTCCAAATTAATACAGAACTCATGTAGATGGTATATATTTCAGAGAAAATGGCCTTCTTACTAGCGATGAGTTCACAATTGCCATTGGGCTGTACATCGATGACTTTGAGGTTGCCAATCCGTTAGGAACATCCAAGAAGAAACATAAGATGTGCGCGGTGTACTGGGTAATTGCCAATATGCCAGCAAAATATAGAGCATCACTCAATTCTATCCAACATGCTCTTATATGCAACACCACCATTGTAAAAAAAATGTGGTTATGCTGAAGTGCTGGAACCACTTATACATGATCTGGTGTCACTAGAAAAAGATGGTGTTTACATAGAGTCTTTAGGTGCAAGTGTGAAAGGAACTGTTCTGTACGTAGCTGCTGACAACCTAGGTGCTCATGCACTAGCAGGATTCTATGAGAGTTTCTCTGTTGATAAGTTCTGCAGAGTCTGCATGGCAAGTAGAAGTGACACTCAAGAACAAGAGGTGCAGTCTGGTGTCTTTGAACTCAGAGACAAAGACACGCATGACAGACAAGTGCAGGAAGTGATGGAAGATCCAGAACTGGGTAGAACATACGGTGTGAAAAACGAGTGCCCTTTGACCGCAAAACTGGAACACTTTCATGCTGTTAAAGGTTACCCCCTGGACCTCATGCACGACCTTCTGGAGGGCATAGTCCCGGTAGAGTTGTCTTTGTGCCTTTCAGATCTGATTTCCAAGAGATATTTTAATCTAGAAACACTGAATCAGGCAATCAGGTCATTTACATACACCTTTACTGACAAAACTGATCAGCCACAGCCTATTGCAAAAGGCTTCTCCACAAAAGGCACAATTGGGGGAAATGCGCACGAGAACTGGTGCCTACTTAGGCTCCTACCATTTCTTGTTGGTCAGTATGTTCCTCCTGGGGAAAAGGCATGGGAAGTTCTCATGCTTGTGAAAGACATTGTGGAGTTAGTAGTTGCCCCCAGCTTTACTGAAGAGACACTCTACTTCCTGGAGTGCAAGTTAGCTGAACACAGAGAACTACTGCAGTCTACATTCCCACAGTTTAAATTAAGACCAAAACACCATTATATTGAACATTACCCTCAACTTATTAAAGCATTTGGTCCACTGTGTGATGTGTGGACTATGCGCTTTGAGGGAAAGCACAAATTTTTCAAAAAGGTTATCCGTGATGCTCAGAACTACAGGAATGTAGCCCTCACACTTGCTGTGAAACACCAAAAAGCAGTCAGCTATCATTTGGACTCGAGTTCATTTTTCAAACCTTCAGTCGAGATGGAGAAGGTCACTACGGTCTCTTTAACCTCTTTCCCTGAGAACATCCAGACGGTACTCGGTCAGAAAATCCACAAGCCAGCAGCAGTCCTTGTTGCATCATCTGTCTGTCTAGATGGAGTTACATACAAGGCAGATATGGTAGTCTCTGCTGGATCCTGCTCAGGTCTCCCTGAGTTCAGGCAGATCACACACATTGTTGCAGTTCATACAGAAATCATGTTTGTGTGCAGAGTAATGAGTGCATGGTACCATGAGCACCTTAGATCATATGAAGTTTGCTACTCTGATGTAACCCCGCTCCTGTGTGTGGTCCTGCTGTCAGAGCTTAATGACGTTTTCCCCCTTTCAGCATACAGAATGAGTGGGAAACTAATGGTGACTCTCAAACGCTATATTCTGTGCTGAACAATCTCTCTCTCTTTCTTCCCAGATGGCGGTGCAGCAGAGACTGCTTATGAGAGTCATCTTCTCTGAAGCAGACATAAGGAAGGTGGAACTGACGACAAAGCCTGATACAGTTGACCTTTTGATTGGCTCCCTTAAAGATGTTCTTCAAATAAACTATAACTTCAGCTTACAGTTTAAAGATCCCAACTTTGACAACGAATTGTGCAATCTAACAGATTTCAGAGCTGCCTGAGCGACCCACCCTTAAAATCATTCCAGTGCTTTCTCTTGTGGAGGTGCCCATCCCAGGTTTAACATCAAGTGCAGAACTGAGCGATACACCAAGCCAGGCAGACACGGACATCCTCTCCGACTCCTCTCAGGAAAGACAACGCCAGGTATTTGATATGTATATACCAAAATTCTCTGTTGATGTGGAATATAGGCTGCGTCAAGCAAACCTGCTCCATCTCAGGGAAGGAACACACCTCATTCCATCAAAGGAGCTCAAACACGACATCCTTGAGAGGCTGGCGGAGACCATATATGCCTTGAAACCATACCCAACAAATGCAGAATTTGAAGCTGTTGCCTCAGCACTGGTGAGAGCACACCCATGTCTCAAAGAACAGGGATCAGTATCCGGCTGGAGCGGTTGGAAAAACAGCTTGAAATTTAAGATGGGCAATTACTGAACAAAAATACATCAGCTGGGTCACCGTGAATGCCGGTAAACATGGAAAGCACTCTCCTTGTGGAGACCCACCTAACAAGAGAATCAAGAGGCCAAGGAGAGGAGAAGTTAACTACTTACCAAATTATCCAGATGGACAGGATGACTCCAGCCTCGAAGATGCTCGACAGCTCTTGGTGGACGAAATGAAAAAGAAAACCCCAAATGGAGCCCTCATCAAGCAGAAAATGGATCTGACATTCGCTCTTCGAAGGAATGAAGTTGTGAAGGACAAGCCTGCCATCAGCCAGATATTTCAACGTTGGCCGGCTCTCTTTACTGAACAACAGGTGGGTCTATAGATTAGTTTCATATTCTGTATTATTATTTTCTCTCTATTCTGTGGAACCACTGTGGTGATGTTGGATCTTTTTAAAAATTAACGCGTGGCCACAAATTAATATTGTTGTCATTTGCTTTTTCTTTTTTTTAATTCAATTTTCAATCATACACAAAAACAGAAACATAGCTAAACAAACAGCAAGCAAACAGACAAACAAAACAGAACAAAAAAAGTAAAAAACAACATCCTGAAGGATTGTTATTTCTGTGCAGACTGTTGATTGTTGCTTTAGCCAACAAATATGGACATGAGCATGTTTTATTTTTACATGTTTCAGGTGTGTCTGGAGTTCAGCAGGGTGGTTGGTAAGAGCCTGAGACAGGAGTTCTATGAGGCCCTTGACCATCACAGTCCCAGGCTCATCAAAATCTTCGAGGCAAAGAGGGGGCTCACAGGGCAGGTGTTGGCTGACCTGATGCGACAAACAAAGGTTAGTTGATTTTAAATCTATATTCACATCTTACAAAACAGAGCTTGAAAGAACGCAGATGTAGTGTATATAAATGTACTGGTGATGTGAGCTATCCTGTTTGTAGACTCTTTCTTTTCCTTGACTTTGAGTAGCCTGTGTGAAATTGTAATTGTGTGTAATGGAGTTGAATTGGCTAAACTAACTCCTCTATCAGAGAAATTACTTACCACCCATTACATTAGTTTGCCAGGTTTTGCTAGTTGATCTATAAATGAGGTATATGCAAATAACTACCTGTATGCATAATGTCAAGAACACTGTGTGTGAGTTAACAGGTGGGGTCCAGTACGTAAATGACTGTGCTGTGTATTATTGATTATGTGTGTGCACATCATGTTCAAGGTAACATATGAACCCTATTTTAAGTATGTGATGTCCTCTCTGCTCCCTCAATCCACTAGGCTTCAGGTGTGACAGAAGTCAGATGCCTCGTCCTCAGGGGACTTCCTGTCATTCTCGGCGATGATCCATCCAGCTTCTTCAAGGCCAGCTTTGTAAGCAACTTTGATTTTTCTTTACCTCCTCTCCTCCTTCCCCCTCCATTGCTCCCCCGTTCTTTACCTACCCTCCTCTTTCCCTACCATACATATTATTTTAACCCTCATGTTGTCCTCCTGGGTCAAGGAAGGAAGGAGGAATGACAGAGAGAAAGAAGGGAGGGAGGAAGGAAAGAAAGATGGAAGAAGGGAACAGATTAGGTCGAGGAAGGAGGAAGAAGAAGGAAGGACAAAGGGAAAGAAGGGAGGAAAGAAAGATAGATAGAGGAAGGGAACAGATTGGGTCAAGGGCCGGACGAGAAAGAAGAAAGGAAGGGAATGGATGGTGGAAAGGAGAAAGGATGGATGCAGGAAGGATGGAAGTGAGGAACAAAGGAGGTAAAGGAGAGGGGAAAGGAGGCAGGGAGGAGGGATGGAGAGACAGGAGAAAGGGGGGGGAAAGAAGGACCATTCAAAACAGATTGGGTCAGTGTGACCCAGGAGGACAACAGAAGGGTGTGCATGTGTTAATAGTTTCTTTTTTATCGTTTCTGTTTTTTGGAAGAAAAAAAAAAAACTTCTCTGGAGGAGGCAAACTCACTCCTCACACCTGTCCTGAGTGATTTTCTGTAGCGGTTGCTGCACGTGGCAGTGGGTGGACACTGGCCAGGGCAGACATGTGGGCTGTGTATGTACTTATTAGGCTGTTTGTAGCACTATGTTGTCATGTTGACGTGGTCATGCCCTGTTCCTTCTTTTAGGACGTTGGTGATGAGGGAGGTTCATACAATGATGTGCCAGTGGGGATCCTCTGCCATGAACAGGAAAACATCACTCCACACACGCAGTCCCTTCACCACAGTGGGAATCATCTTGGAGGGAAACATTGTGATGGATGTTGCGAGCCTGCCCCAAGCCATGTACACTGTCTTCGGACTCACCTATGCACTTCATCTCAACTACCCTAAGTACATGAAGAATACTTTTGATTTTTTTCAACAGGTACTTCTGAACTTAGGTAAGACAGATCTAAGACCTAAACTTCAAACACTCAAGAATCAGCTTGCAATGTAAGATCCAGAATCTTCTCTTCCCAAGTCCCAAGTCAAATGCGAGGGTTTCTTTTTGTTTTGTTTTGTTTTTTTTTTAATTGGCAGAAAAGAAAAAAAGAAATAATTTTGGCCTTCAACATTTGTTGGTTACAACTTTGAAGGGAATGTATGGAAGTAAAGAGAAAGAGGGTAAAGAGAGAAGGACAGATTTTTTAAATGTTACATGGGGGTTACGAGGAGGGGAGAGTGTGGACTCTAGATGGGTATCTACTGTCAGTTTTATTTTTCACTCTTACTCTGTCTCACATGGGTCTCCATACAGGTATCTGCTCTGTAATTTTTTTCACCCTCCCCTTCTCCTTTCATTCTCACACACTTTTTTTTTTAAACATGGACACGTGTTATTTGTAAATGTTAAAATGTTCAGTCCAGTGTTCAACAGGGCAACAGTTTTATCTTGCCAGTTTGACAGCCAAATTTGAAGCAGAACAGTACAATATTCTAATGATTGGAGATAAAGAGGAAGAGAGCTTTGTATTGTACAAGTTTGTGAGAGAGATCTTTTCATGCCATCACTGAGGAATCTACAGCTTGTACAGCCTGTTAGGCCATGGCTTTGTTTATTTCTTTTGTTTTTGAAAAAAGATGTTCAATTAAAAAAAAAAAAAAGGTCAATGTAATGTTGCAGTATGTATGTATTTTACATGGCTGCATGGATTGAAAAACATTTTGAGTTTCAGGAACTAAAAAAGTTTCTTTTTTTTAAAAAAAAAAAGATATGTTCAATAAAAAAAATTGGACCAATGTAATGTTGCAGTGTCTGTATTTTACAGGGCTCTATTGATTGAAAGATATATTTTGAGTTTCAGGAACTAAAAAAGTTAAGTTTAGTCTGTTAGAATATACAATTTAGTTGAACTGGTAATGGATTAATTAAACTAAGTATCTTCAGTTACTGTAGCTCGGTTATTAGTACATTCAACTTAAATGTTCTATTCCATTCCATTAGGAGCTTCAAGTACATTGAACGTAGTCCACTTCACTTACTCAACTAATGCTTCATTACTTAAAAAATTTAAGGCAACGAGTTACCTTGATTTTTTTAAGTAGAGTCTACTTATCCGGGTTTACACCAATCACAGTCTCACATGTGCAGCAGGTTCATCAGGGCCTGGATTGGTTGTGCCAGCTGTCTGTAATTAGCTGTTACTCCCATTATTACCAGGAAAACCAATGATTTAGTCAAAAGGTGTGTTTGAAATCACTGGAAGCAGTGTGGTTACACCTTTTTCACAGGTGAGGCTCATTTTTACTGAGACTGTGGTTGATGGGGAACTGCATGTGTCACTTTCTTTTCAGGAAGCATTTGACATCACGAAGTCGCCACCAGAGGGCTCTTTAAAATTAGTTTAAAATTTTCATGGTCCACAGCTGCACACTTAAGACTCAGTCATCATTTCTATGAGGGAAGATGTGACTGAAGGAATGAGACTTGTTTTTGCAGCGGGGAAGCCTGAAGACAGAAAGCAGAACCACAGCCATTGACTGCTGTGAGACATAATAAAAAGAGTGCAGTACAGTCTTCTGGGCATCGGGGGCAGTGCTGAGCACTTGCTAAACAGAATATATGGTAGTCAATGGGATTAAATTCTATAAAATGATCACTACCATTTGATACCAAATATTTGCAAGTAGGCTTATTGGACTCTTAGTCAGTGTTAAACGTCCCAATGTTTAGCCTATAATAAAGACAGTTCTAAGATGACGTGACGTATTTTATTCCTCTTTCTAACTTGCAAGGAGGCTTGCAAGTTTCTAACTTTATTGTGAATTAATCTTTAATTTAATCTGAATCTGATTCTGAAATCAATTAGTATGTTTACATGCACACAAGAAACCTGATTATTGAGAGTAACTGGGTTATGTTACCTTACACTTATCACTGAAAATCCCCATATACATGTAGTAACTGGTTTTCTCCCCCACTGCGACGTCTCCCAGATGGTCACCGCTGCTGACAGCGATACTGCATCTTCTTGCAGTGGGGGAGAGCACCCGTCAGCCGGCTTAGAACACAGGTCAGTCTTACCTCTAGTTGCTCATCATCAACACATCTCACAATAGTCATTCCTATGGAAGCTAAGGTCTTGGGTTGAAATGGGTATCCTTTCATTCATATAACTTATTTTAACAGCAAGTTATTAACCATTAAAGACACTGACACATTGTGACAACCAACCCCATCACAGGGTTGGTAGTCACAGTGCATGCAGTTGGTTGTCAGTATAGTGATCAATGACGTTTCGGTGAAAAAAAATAATTTTGTCACTTTAGTTATTTAAGTGAGAGACACCAAAAAAGTTTTAAAATGAATAGAATCACCATCTCTGTATCTCCTTTGTATTTGTTTAAACGATGAATGTGAACAATGATTATTTGTTTGAATTATCCTCTGTAATAGAAGTAAAGTTAAGGATTTTACAGTGTTGAAAACATTCTAGCTTTTATTAAAGCCATATTTCATAATTCATTATGAACATAACATGTAATGAAACTGATAGGAATAGATTTATCTCCATCATAATATCATGTACATGAACTTCACATGCTTTTACTGCTTATTTTGATCTGCCTCACAGCCAAGAGCATAATGTCTGGTGTCGTTCCTGACCATTCTGCCAACAAAGAAGGGTTGTGACATGTGTGACAACCAACCCCCAGAGCTGTGAGACAACCATCCCCACCTGACCTCTTGAAAAAGGTTTAATGCTAGCTACCATATCTTTAGCTAGCAACTGAAAAGACAACTGAAATTAAAGCTATTATCTTACTCTTTTTAGTTAGTGTTGGATTATGAAATTCCTAATAGTTTACAAACTTTTATTACAAAAACAACACCAACATGAAAAATTACTCCGATCCATAAAAATTACGAAATTCCCCCTCACCTCACTGTTTTGTGTCTTCCACAAAATGACCAGATAGAAACGAGCATGACATCATGTTTGATATCCACATGATGAAACAATGCCCTCTAGTTTGGCTGTAACAAGCACTGTGCCAACCAACCCGTGAGACAACCAATCGCAGTCTCCCCTACACTGATTTCTCTTTATCCCTTAACCTGATTACTGAAATTAATGTTCTCGTTTACATGGCAGCTGAGAAATCAGGGAACTGCTGTCCGAGGGTGAGTAACCCGATTACTGAAGTGTATGTAAATGTTTTTTGGTTTGTTTGTTTTGAGAGAGAGAGGGAGAGAGAGAGAGAGATGTTTTTATGAAAAAGTCCCACTGACCACTGTTCATTTGACTCTGTTGTGCCCAGATTTTGTGCTCTACCTTGTCCTCTTGAGGTCTCATATTTTTGCAACACACTTGTTCAACTCAGCTATCTAAACAGAATTGACAAAACATGGTTAACCTATCTGGGCTGATTTTGACAGGGAAGTGGGAACTGATCATATCATCTTTGCATGTGTAGCCATCAAACCATAGCCTAGTATCTTGACTGGAAACCACTATGTCTGTCTAACATGTGATTTGTATAGCTACTGCTAACAGGGTCCAACTTGTATTCCTAACTTGGCCATATAGTTCTTGGGCCCTATGTTGCCTGAGTGTAAACTTTTCACCTGAAAAAATGTTCCTTCAGTGTAATTTTTTTAAACTGAAAACAGCCCCATGTTCCCACTACTGTTTCCTCAATGTAAAAAGAATTGTTTCTATGTTAACAAAAAGTGCCCGATCTCATTCAGTAAATACTATCCTAAATGGTGTTTGAAAATGCACTATGAAAAATATTACAGTGAGGGAATATAGGGGTCTAGGAACATAGATACGTTCTCTAGTTAGTTCATGTTAACTGGCTGACTCTTGTCAAAGTACAACTCAGAGTTGTACTAGGGCTAGAGGCCCTAGTTTCTACTCCAAGTTCACTGTTCACTGTGACACAGTAAGCTGCATCTGGAAACAAATCTATTTTATCGTACTACTCACTTTTTCTTAGAACGTTACCCAATGGATCTACAGACCCACCACAACAAAGCAAGCTCTCTCTCTAGCCTGCTTGTTATGATTAGGTATTAACGAAGAGCCAATTCTCCAATCAGTGTAGTAACAGACTTTTCTGCCCAGATGTGCAACCATGTTTGTTAAGTCCATTGGTCCATAAAAAATGTATATGCATTACACATCACTACCTACTGAAACCTACTACCTACTGGATTTGGAAACTGAAATGAGCAAGATTCATGTTTTGAATGTTTCTGTTGTATTGCTAGTCAAATTTATGTATGCTGCTGGCTAGGTCGTGAGCACCATGTGCAAGTGCTGCAGCACAAGGGTGATAGTTATTACATGATCTGAAGTATGTTATTGTCATGTGTTTACCATTATTATGTTTACAGTAATTGTGTTTTATGTAATGAACATTATATATTACAAACACTGCAGTGCCATTTTATAATGATGAGGATCTTGTCGACTATTGCATTAGTAATACGGGTCGTTTTTATTGTTTGGAAATGGTTAAAATAGAATTCATTCGGAATGTTGAACAGTTTCACTGTATGAGAGCTATATGCACTGAATATTTGAAATTATACTTTGTACTGTTGTATCCATTACACCGTTGCATGGAACACTGTTAGCATGTTTCATCATTTCTCTACCCTTTATCAAGGGTACAAGATTTGCAGAAGTACAAAGATGCAACACATCCTCCAACCCATACGATCGCGCAAGGGTGCGTTTTCCAAAAGCTTCGTTGTCTAACTGGTCGTAAGTTCCGTTGTAAGAACTCTGGTTAGTAGTTCTGGTGTTTCTGAAAGCCGTAGTTCCAACGTACGTTCGCAACCACCATTGTAAAGTTGTGTGGTTGGAGCGACAGCTCTGGAGCTGTAGTTACAAGCATATTCCTTGTCAGTTCCTCCCAACTGCATCGTACCGGCATTTATTGTGAATTAAAATGCATTAAGACTGTATTTCTGAGTGAATCCGTTAAGATAATGTTACGAAGCAGTTTGTGTTTATAGTTACATTAATGAATGTCATCCATTTACGTTAGGGTAGTGTGGCCTAATCCAGTCTCACCTCCTCTGCCTCAGCTCCAGTTCCAGTCCTTTCTCCTTTCTCTCAGCTACTCTGCTGTTTTAAATTTAAGTAAAAAGTAAATGTTTTTAGTGTGTGTGTGTGTGTGTGTGTGTGTGTGTGTGTGTGTGTGTGTGTGTGTGTGTGTGTGCGTTTTCTGTACCATGCTGTGTTGCATCCTTCTGCATACTTTCCCATCAGAGACAATAACATTTTGGACCAGGTCTACTGCAACATCCCTGCAGCTTACAAGGCTGCGGCAACTCCACACCTGGGCATGTCTGACCACAT
>OMKZ01046363.1:4157-14209 GCA_900302535.1 Neoniphon sammara | reverse complement strand
ATATGTGTACACACACACACACACACACACACACACACACACACCTATTGTACTTTCTTACACACCATGGTCCTAACAAGTCACAAATATTCCAAGTGTTTTATTCTTCAACCTCACAGAAAGGTCACAAATAGATTACCAAAACACACCCACACCCACACCCACACCCACACACACACCCACACACACACACACACACACACACACACACACACACATAGATCCATTCACTGTCAAAGGCAAACACACTGATACTCACAAAACACACACTCACACTCCTCACTAACTCTCACACATATAAGGCATGCATGCACACAAAAGCACAAAGACACACATGCCTCAATTCATTCTCAGACAAAAGATGTGTGTGTGCGCACGCACACAAACACACACATACATACACATGCACATATACACAAAACATACACACGCAGCAGACCCCTGGGTGTGTGTTGGCTGTAGAGAGAGATCCATCAGCAACCCCGTTGCCATGCAGAGGTCAAACCCATCAACCCCGGAGACCATTGCCAGGACGATACACACTACAGCCAAGAACCAATCGCAACCAGTCTCTCACGCTTCACAGCACACTATAGGTCATCCCAGTACAGGACAGGGCGGAGTCAGTGGCTAAAATCTTCCCTTCTCGTTAAAAGAGAGAAAAATTACAGAGAAAGCGGGTAAAAATGAGTAACGAAAGTCTGACTTTTCACTACGCTGCTGGTGGATCAGTGACTTGTTTGTACTACTAGAATGGCCTAGAGCAGCCTGCGGACACTGCTAAATAAATCCAGACACATCTAGCTGCAAGTGTGGAGAACCATCACAGTTTTAAAACAGCAGTTTTAGCTGAAAATGATCCTGAAGAAGGCAAATCATTTACAGCAGGCTCAGACCCTTACCTTAACCTTAACCCAGGGCTGCTCGATTATGGCAAAAATCACCATCATGATTATTTTGACTGATACTGAGATCACGATTATTAAACATGATGACTCATTTATTTTGAGAACATGTGCATTTATACCACTTTGTGTGTGAACTTCAAGAGATTGAACAAATTGGTCGTGTTTCCTTGTGGTGCAGCCACGGCCATGTAACAAATCTTGCACAGTATGTTGGATTGTTCCAAGTCTGACTCTTCGAAACCAAAGTGTTTCCACACGACTGAGTTTGTTTTACCTTTTTTCTCTACCAAAGGCAGTCTTCAACAAGTTCCACAAAACACTTTCCACAATAGCTGGGGAAACGTAGCTGCTCCCTCCTCCTCGCTCTCAACTTGAACTGAAACCAAATGCTACTGTTTTGGGCTGTGGGAAAGGGGTGGAGCGCACAGTTTTGAAAGAAGGGTGCGCTGCATTTATAACACAAGGAAAAAACGAAAGCAACACAACATGCGGCTCAATAATTATTTTATTTTGATTATCTTGTTTTCATGATCGTGGGAAGCCAAAATCGTAATTGAAATTGAAACTCAATTAATCCCCCAACCCTACTTTAACCTGGGCAAACCCATACCTGAACTTAACCATCTCCAACCAGTTTAAAAGCGTTGGATGCAGCTCTCTGTGTGTGCGCAGCTTGATGATGGGGAAAATACTTGCAGCTACACCTGCTTTGCAACTTCATTGCATTACTTGATGAGCAATGTTTTATATTATAACAGTACATTAGAAAACATGCGGTAGCACTTTTAAGTTAAACTCTTTTCATAAAATTGATGTATTTTGACAAGAATATTAATGCGATGCTGTAGTTCTGCTTTCCATTTTGACCTAGTGGTGACACATTTTTGCCCAAAAATCTGTGGAAAGGCATCAGTCTTTCAGTAGTTATCTATAAACATATCATCTCAAGTGGAAATTCAGCAGAAGACATGCTTGTGATCAATGAAATGGGACTGTACAAGCACAAGTTCATGTTTTAGTTAAGCAGAATTCTGTTGAGCTAAGTTTTGCTTTGGAAATCAGAGAAATGAGGATTGGTTTGATAAAAATAAAACCGAGACATGACTGCGCTCTAATTACCTCCACCAGTGGAGTTGGACGAGGCTTGTGTTTCCACCCCACTCCATCTGTTTGTTTGTCTGTTGGTCGGATATCTCAGAAAGTCATGAATGAATTTGCACAAAACTTTGTTGAAAGGCTGGTCATGGGGCAAGGAAGAGCTGATTAACTTTTTCACACTGGCCAAAAAGGGGGCGGGGTATTGAGCTTGGCTTCCCATAAAAAGGCAAATAACTATCTGAATTCATTCACATGACAGTATCAGACGTTGTCATTAGCAGACAGAACTAGAAGCAAACTCTCCATTATTGAGCCAATCAAACAACATGGGGGCACTGGAGGGTTCATTTCTACTAAAGACATAAGTGCCTTGACAATTTTATAAAATTTAGTGCAACAGTAGAGGGAGTCCATTGAAAAAATATCATGCTGACTGGCCACTTAGTGTTGTGATAATGGGCTTAAAATGTTTCTGGAATATGAATATCTCGTGTTCAAGCACAGTCATGAAAATGTGTGTACCTCCGGATATGAAACAACTGTGTGATCGAGCAAAGAAGAAATTATTAATTTTAGTGAAAATCTGTTGTCTAGATGATTGCACAGCATTGGCAGAGGTTTGTGCTACCCTGAGTCCTATCTAGTGCACATTTAAAACAGCAAGCTTTCACACTTTTTGGATATGTTGGCCAGGGCTTCACACCTTTTTCTCAAGGGGTAGAACAATCTCTCTTCTTTGTTATTGAATAACCTGGCAGCTCCTGTTTGTTTCCATAACGGGGAGTAGGCAGCTTCCTGCAACAGCTCAGTTTTACTGGAGCCTGCCAATTTATTATTTTCTGTTTTGCTGTTTGCATGTATGGAAAGTGATGACCAGAGAGGACCAGAGATGAACCTCAACATGTCGAGATCTGTGAGGGACATCGATACTTTTGGTTTTCTATTTAGCCCAGTGTGGTTTCACATTGCACCAATTTAAGAGGACCAGAAAATCAGAGAGCCAGGGAAGGCAAGCCAATGTGTTTCTACTGTGACCTGTAATAATAACAAACAAGAGTGTTTGGTTCACTTCCTGCTGTTGGGTCGAACTGTGTTCTTACTGCATTCGAACCACACAAAGGTGTGCATGAAGGACATTTCAAACAGTCTCAGACTGGGTATTTTGGTCCGCATCCGACTGCAACCGCTGCTTTCACACCTGACCAAACAAATTGTGCCAAGGGGGCAAATGCACAAGGGGTTCATTTCAAATGAAATAAACAATATATGTGAAAGCACTAAAAGTAAAGTGTAAACTGCAAGAAACAGAAAATGCTACAGTTCTTTCTCTGCTCAAAATAACTTCTCTCCCTCTCCTCACTCCCAATCCTCATTCTCCTACATGCCAACTCCCTTTGCACTTGCCTCGTCACGCTCAACTCCTTTCACTCTTGGTTGCTCTGCGATCCGAGTTACCTTTGTCTCCTCTCACCCATTTCTCCTCACCCTCCCTCCTCATCTCTCCCCCCCTGCCTTTGGGTAAACATTTGTCAGGGTAACACGAGTGTCTCAGGTAAAGATATGCAGATTAACTCTAACTCGTTTGCATAACGAGGTCTTATTTGCCATTCTAATTACAGTGGCATGCGGAGGCCATCCCTGAGCTGCCCTCGGGGTTCGTTAGTGGGGTTCGTTAAGAGCTTTGTTAACGGGCAGCTAATCACTTCCTCCCTCTTCAACAAACAGTGCAGCCACAGTCCTGAAAAGACTCACACTAAGCACACAGTGAGGTTGTTTGAGAGAAGACACACATACCCATACACACACACACACATATGCATGCATGCACACGCACACACCCGCACACACTCCCCACTGTGGCGAGCAAACACACACTCACACAAAGATGCAATCTCCTTCCCAACACATCACTCTCTCTCACACTCACACACACACACACACACACACACACACACAGCTGTAAAGTTCTCAAGAGACCAAAAACAGGTCAATGTATTGAAGACACTCCTTTACATGAGATGAATTTGTTAAAACACTCAGCACAAACACACATACACAGGTGGGAGACAAAGAAGCTGGTCCATGTATTGAAAAGTGCATACAACATACATAAATTACACACACACACACACAAACACACATACACAGTTAAGAAAGCAGACATGGTTGAAGAAACTGAAAGCATATAAAAACACACAGCACACACCTACACACACAGGGTCAAAATGCAGCATGTAGTCAAAGAGACCTGTCAATGTATTGAAGAGTGTCCTGAGCACAAAACAGTTATGCACACTCTCTCTAACACACACACACAGTCACACACACACACGCACAAAAACTTTGAAGTGCTCACTGGTCCGAGAGGTTAATCAATGTGTTCAAGTAGAATTACTCATTGCTTTGCTTTCGGCTTACAAATGTTAAGCACTCCTCCCTGGAAGTCTGACTCAAGACTTCGTCTAGACTAACCATTGCAGGACAATGTGGGAATGTAATTACTGACATAGTAAGAGATTAACCTGACCAGTCACACCCAATGCTACACAATCTATGCCTCCCACAGAGTCTGACATCTACACATTGAGAAATTATGACTGAGCTGCTTTGGTGTGTGGAGGTCTCTCCCCTCTCTCGCCTCTCTCCCCACAATGTATTCACAACAAAGTAAACGCTAGGGCTGGATAAAAATATTGATTTTCTGATTAAATGTAATCTCTACTTCATCGATCCAATACTGATTCTTAAAATCTCAAGATGCGCTTAGTCTCAGCTTATTGCAATGGTAATATAATACTTCCATCCATAGTCATTTGCATCAAACAAACTGTCAATACAGACAGAACAAGAATTTATGTGGGAGTTGATTATTTGCCCGGGAACTATTACTCCATATGACAACAAATAACATCATTCAGCATAGCACTGAAATAAAATACTAAATAAAATGTATTACATTTGTGAAAATTACTTGATCATTTCAAAGTTCAAGTTCAAGTTCATATTTATTTAGAGCCGAAAATCACTGTTCACAGTCTCAAAGGGCTTTACAGGCCCACAGTTTACAAGAAACAAAACAGGGACACCCCCTGACTTAACCGTCATATCGGGCAAGAAAAAAAACCCAAGGTAAGGGAAAAAGGGAAGAAATCTTGGGAAGGACCACAGAGAGAGGGGGCCCCTTCCTGGCCCGCCAGGAGCGCAACAGGTGCCGACCAAGTGGGCGATTTTACAATAGATCAAATAACAATAAAATTTCTCCTGTAATAAAATTGATTGCACGCAGACACAGCTTAAGGCAACCTCCCAGCAGCAAATGGACTTTCGTTCATTATCACTGCATGTAGGCCACACATTTATGTCACAGACAATATAATTAGAAACATGGCATTTTGCATACACCCTGCAGATAAAAAAAAAAGGTGTGCATTTCATAAGAGCGGTCAGGGTACCATGGCAGCACAGAGCAATAGGAGAGCAATCCATGGTCCAATGCCTCTATTGTACTGAAGGTGATAATAGAAAGAGCATCTAGATATAATGACCAGGGGAGATAGGGGGCAGATATGGGCAGAGAATCTATCTGAAGCAGTTTAGCACGTTTACAGCACATGGAAAAATTAATAACTATCATTTTGATTAAATGAGTATTTGAACCTATTGTACAGCCTGAGGGGATTGCCTCAAACATTTCCCATGATCTATCAGAGATGAAAATCAATGACAGTGTTCAATTTATTTTGCACAACAGTATAATTATAACCTTGATAGAGTGCTAAGCAATTTCTAGCAATTTTTCTACCCATTATATGAGTGTAACTGAGTCTCAGTCCTGCCCACATCAGCTCTGAAGGGCCAATCAGCTCAACTTATGGTGCAACATTTTTGATGCTCAAGAAATGTGAGATTTCTAATGACAGAAACGTCTCATCTCTAACACCAAATATGCTGTTGTCACTGCCATCAAGAAACTCCTCATCCTCTATTCTGTTTATGTGAATTTTAAGAGTAAGTGAACACCCTCTCACAGATTGAAAAAGGCATGTGAACCAGGGGAAAAGTAAGCAGCCAGTGGGCAGCACTGGGTTAAGTTAGATACCACGATGAACACCCTTGCCCCCCTCGTGATGAACAACCCCACCCGCAATACACACACACTGCCTGTAGTGACTACACTACACTTTGGACATTCGGATTACAAATAGTTAGGCCTAATGAAACCGTTTCCCTCTGTATGGGACGGTGAAAACACCTCCACCTCAGCTGTGTGTGATCAACCAACACAGAGGCTGCACTTCTCTCATATGAACACAGTCACAGCTACCAGCCTACAGCCGCCATTCACCTGACAGTGGCGGCGGATTTAAAAATGGTGACACGGTCTAATAACCCCCACCGTCAGAAAAGAAAACCAAATCCTCTCATAACGTAACTCGCCGCAAGATTACCGGGAGCGGACGGGCACACCCGGTACAAAACACAAGCATAGCCGTGTTTTACTGTAATGAAAGGTTGTAATGAACGGTTGATAATGAAAATTAACTCACCGGAGACGACACCAATCCTGCCCAGCGTCGGCTTTAGCTGCTTTCAAAATTATAATCCAAGTAGCATCTCCAGATAGCTGAAGCCCTATCTGAAAAATGTAAAACGGAGTTTGGACACGAAAAAATATGCGTTATTGAAGGTCAACATCTACGACAAGCCGCCCTCATGCACACAAACACCGGTGATTTTTTTTCTGGAACAATCCCACCTGGTATTACGTCATTAACGGCCCGTTTGTGTATGCTAATGCCGCGTTCACGTCATATGGTAAGTACAATTTTCCGACTTGTAAATAGCGTTCACGTCAACATCCAACTGGTAATTACAAGTAGGAATCTCGTATTTTTCTGAAAGCTTCGATATATCCGAGTAGGAGGTGAAGATGCGGAAGTCGCTGGAAAACAGCGACTGTTAAACGTTGCTATTTTCATCATGACTGCTTTTTTAATCAACAAACCAACACAGCTTATCAAAAAACTGAGCACATTTTGTTAATTTAACAGTTTACTCGTGTTATCTTTTGAGATAGACTCGAAGAACTATAAGGTTAGCTTACTTTACTTAAGAGAGAGGGCAGAGAAGCTGCACACATATTTATTTATTATTTCTGGTGCAGAAATAATTATAGCCCTGACTAGGACCATCATACTACGTATCAAGGTCCTGGATCGCTAGCTTTGTGAAGCACCCATTTTAGGCTTTGGTGTCTACTAGAGTTGCTTAACTGACGAATTTTGAAAAAGTGAACTGACCGGATCAAGCTGAACTTGTCCGCTACATTTCAGGCGACTTTACATCATTGTAAGGCGAATTTAAAGTAACAAAAACACAACTTATTCCCATCGGGGTCAACATTATTTACATTCAGCTCAATACAACCCATATAAAATCCAAGATGGACGCAGTTTTCTTCTTCTCTCCCCAAATAGAACGCTGCTTTGCTCAGTGCTGCCAGGAGACAGTTTCCACTAATTTAACTATATTAATCGTCTACCTTACTTTGCTTCTCCGTTCACTCACTTTATTTACCAACTGACGTGAACACTTACAAGTCCTAGCAATGGGAAACTTTCCGACTTTACCATCCTTGCCATATGACGTGAACGCGGCATAAGGCCTATGCCATGATATAAACAGAAATGCTCAATCTGAAAGAAAAGCCAGATTGAGAATAAATGCTGCAGTAACATATGCTAACTCACCCTAAGGTTACACTGCCAAAAATGCACTGACAAAAACACACTAAGATAAACACCCCGCAAAAGCATGATGAAAGATTAAGCAGTCCACATAGCCAAGGGGAAAAATCCCGCCACGTCTTGTTGGGCGCTCTGTCTCTCCTCTCCTCTCTGTGCAGAGCCATGTTTGTTTTGATATGTGCTCTCTGGTAAGGGATGTGGCCAAGCAAACAGAAGTCCTGTGGGTGATGCTAAGAATGACTTAGAATGTACCCCAGAAGTAATAATAATAATAATAATAAACAAATTAAAACCTAGGAGGGCAGCACAGACAGTGATTTGAGGTTTTAATTAGAAAATCTGTGCATTTGAAAAGAAGTGTAAATATTGATATGCATGTAAGTCAGTGAAGAAGCACACAAAAGCAGGCCATTACACAGAAGCTATAGAAAAACTAACATTTCACTCAAATTTTCCTCTATGAAAGCTGAATTGGACAGGCTATGGCAACTGCGTGGCGATCTGTGAATGTGATCTCTTCTGGTGAGTCGCTGTAGTCTCCAGGCCTGTCACTCGCCTTTAGTGATCTATCAATTGATGCAGCTTCTGTTGTTCACTGTAAAAGTGCAGTCTGATGCCAGTTCTTGCTAAGACTTCAATATTCCCCTCAGTCAATTCAGCTTGCAGCTTTTTCCAGCCACATCAGTGGCATTGTGTGCATGTGAGTGTCTAATAGCCTGTAGTCAGTTCCTTCAGTCAGAAGTAATGTAACATTAGAGTCGAGCCCGTAGTCAGCGCTTCACTCACAAGAAGTGAGGGGAAGAACAAATTCAGCTGCTCTCAGAGGCAAATGGATGTCCTAAAAAATATTTGAACAAAAAAACTGACACATTTTGGATTTCAAACACATTTTTAGAGCATCCATCACCCTGTAAGAGCAGCTATATTTGCTCTTCCTCTCGAGTTTTTTCTAGTTCATGAACCTTGGCTTCGAGGCGAGGTGGCGACAGTTTTGTTTTTCTTGTGCAGTCAGAAGTGTAAACCCTGCATTCAGCTCGGCCAATCAGAAGTAATGCGTTAACTAGCGCCAGTCATGACGCAGCACACCAGAGACAAACTCGAATTATGGTCCGCTGCCCGATTTGGATCCATTAGACTACTTAACTGAGACAAGGAAAACCCAAAATAAGATGAAATCATCGCTGTGAAATAAAAAAAATAAATGAACCCAGTTGATTAACTCTAATTTGCTTTCCTATTTTGCTGCCATTTGAGTCACATTACTATGGGCTGAAAACCTCCTACAAACGCAAACACACACTCGGCCCCCCCTCCTTGACCTCCTGGTAGGCCTCAGGGGTTGATCCCCGAAATCCTTATGTCTTTACGCCTCGCCACGCCAGCCAGTGCGCAGCTGAGTGGAGCGTGTTAAACATTATAGATGGAGCGCTGCAGCCACCGGGAGCTTTGTAAATAGTGGAAATCTCCAATGTAATGCCGGCCCACGGGCTAAGTGCAATGCAAAATGAAATGTTAAATCCCTCTAACGCTCTCATCTGTCCCTAACCGCCTCTCTCTCCCGCTCCCTCGCTCCCTTTCTCCCTTCGCCGAGTTCCTCCACCCCACCATTCCTCCCTCCCTCGTTTCCTCCTTTCCCCAATTCTCTCTTTCTCCATTCCCTCCATTTCCTTCTCTTGGCCTGTTCTTTGCTCTCTGCCCCCCCCTCTCTCTCCCTCTCTCTCTCTTTTACTGTTCTGCCGTCTCTTCCCATGTCTTTCCAATCTCCCCCTCCTCCCTTCAGTGCTCAAATACTCATTTCACACTGCTACTTTCCCCCCCGGTTCATTTTTCCCTCTCTCTTTCCCCTCTCTCTTTCTGTCTCTCTCCATCCCTTCATCCCATTTTTTCACAGAGCCAAGATCATGGCCCGGCTTGGCCTTTCATCCTCTCTCTCTCTCTCTCTCTCTTTCTGTATGTCTCCCTCCCTCTCTGTCTCTCTCCCTCTCTCTCACTCTCTCTCTCGCTCTCTCTCTCTGCCTCGCTCGCTCTCTGGCAGAGTGTGGCTAATGCCATCAAGTGTTTGCTGCAGCCCCGAGCCAAGTTTCAAAGCCTCTGTCCCCTGTGCTGCACACACACACACACACACACACACACACACACACACACACGTACACGCACACGCACGCACGAACATATAGACAGCTACACATAAAGAACCAAGTTAAAACACGTCAGCATATATGCATTCACACATTAACAAGCATACATACTTACCCAGACCCTATGTCACACACACACACACACGCACGCACGCACGCAC
>OMKZ01046322.1:0-10711 GCA_900302535.1 Neoniphon sammara | reverse complement strand
TTTTTTTTTTTTGCTTTGCTTTCTGATGTGCAAAGGTGTTTAGATGCAGAGGAGGAAAGGATAGAGCTGTTTGATATGGTGCAGTTCATAATTTAATTTGGGAAGGGAGTTCATTCATGTTTATGCCTCCTTTGAGTCTCTGCGCCTACTGTTTTTCCAAGTTAAAGGCACCCATTCACTATATAGGCAAGGTAATTGTGTTTTTGTTGTTGTTCATTGTTTTGTTTTGTTTTTCTCTTTTCCTCTTACTCGAGATTATTTTGGCTGTATTCCTCTTAGGGGTGAATGAGTTTTTGTGAGAAAAAGAAAAAAAAGCCCACAGCAACAACAACACGCAAACGGATAACCATGACCTTACAACTTTATTAGTTTGGCGAGGAATCATAGCGCTCCAGGCTTTGGCGAGCCGTTCCAGCGGGTTTCAGAGAAGCACCCTGCATTGTGTTTCATTCTGTTACGTCACAGAGAGATTAAGTTGAAACAATATCTGTCTTGTCACTGAATTTGGGCTCTGGTACAAAATACTCCCTCACAAAACCGGCTATAAAGCCCTAATCTCTGCACAGGTTTGTAGGTTGCTGCAGCACGCAATTTAAAGCATGTTTCTGCTTCAAGAAGCTGCACTGGCTGTGGTTATAGACTCAGCTGATTGACTTTTGTATAACTGTTTATATATCTAGCCCTTATTTCTAAAATTGCTTGCCTTAAACTTAAAACACTTGCTCTTTAGAGGAGCCTTTGATAGTAAATGTGTGGGAGCCAGAGACACAAACTCCTTCAAGATATTCTGTTTCGTTCCCAGATCCCCAACCTTAAGACAAATAAACCCGCTGAGAGAACCAGGAAGTGCGTTTCCTGCTTCCTGTCTGCCCCCTACAGAGCAGGAAGTGAATGAGACCCTGCCATGCCAGGCAGAGGAGGGAGAGGGGAGTGTTTGTTATTGGTGGATTCGAATGGCATTATGGCCTGATATGGGAACTTAAGCGTTGTGGAGATTGGATCAAAGCAATAACATACTGAGAGTGAGGGAAAATGTTAGCATTTTCCCAGACCAATGTTTTTTCTTCTCAGAACTATGACAGCTACAACAGTCTCCGATTTCAATTAGGTCAGCTTGCTACGTGTCTGATCGGACTTTTTTTCCGCGTTCCAGGTTCTTTGGGAAATGTTCGCTCCAGCTGAATCTATGGCGGTTGTTGTTTTGGTTTCTTATAGCGAAGCTGATTGATTTCTCGATCTCTTCCTTTAATGCATCGTGTTGTAGGCGCTGCCGTGTCCTCTGACCAGGCCGGATACGACTCTAAATATATCGAAATGGTACATTAGTGTTTCTGTGGTTCTTTTGTTGGTGCTGCCATGTCATGGTTATCACAAGGTTATGACTCAGAATCAGACTGAAAGGGGCATAATGTGATGGAAGACATTTAGCAAGAAACTGACTGTCTGCTAGTGTCAGCGGCGTTGAACTGTGACTGACCCTGACCTCTGACCCTGATCGCTTTCCCCCTCAGGGAAAAACACAGTATCACATTGAAACAAATCACTATTATTGTTGCTATGACTACTGTTCTTACTGCTATTAGTGTTACTGCTACCTCCAATTCTATTACAGCTGCTACTACTACTACTAGTATTACTACTATTGCTGCCATACTGTTACTGTTACTGCTGCTGCTACTCAGGGATTGAAGTAACATTGACTCCAGCTTCTGTGGTTGAGTAGCTTTTGTTGTACTTGTAGATTTTTGAGAATTTTTTTAAGCTACTATTACTCAAATATGTTTTTTTTGAAGTATTCTACTTCACATTTTAAATCCCGTTCATTTGCATCAGAAAGTGGAGCAGTGTAATCTGACAAATTGCGTTTCCATTCCCAGTGGACAGAGGAGGAATCTGCCTTTACTTTGTTTGTCACCCTTATTCTGTCCTTTTTTGAATTATGTGGAAAAGATCACTTGGATAAGCTAGCTCTGAGCTCATTTTAAATTAGACACTTTTTACTTTAATACTACTCTGATATTTTTCTACTAGAGTCTACTAGAGCATTTCAGTACTCTTTCCACCACTGCTGCCACTGTGCTACTACTGGTATTACTACTATTGCTACTACACTACTACCATTACTGCTGCTTCTACTACTACCACTACTACAAATAATAGGAGTAACAATGGTAATAATCATCATAATCCATCAAGGTGTCATCCAAACTTGCATACAGGCCACACTCTGTATATAAGCCATGTGGTAACTGCCTTACAGTAATGTGAGTAGTACAGTTTTAGTATGGGCTGCTCCTAGTGGGAATTTGACCTAACCCATAGCCGTGTTAATGCCTTGCTCTAAGAACTGAAAAACAGGAGCAAACTTTCCTCTACGTCCAAATGAGAATGCCAGAATCTCACTACCCCGCTTGTCTCTCATTTCCTCTTTGCGCCATAAAACATACAATTGCCTTTCGTGGCGTTGCTGTGCTTGGCAGCTGAAGGGGAAACAAAAAAACATGCAGCTGCATAAATATCCAGTGGAATTCATTTTCTAATTGTTCTTTTTTTTTTTTCTTCAAAACTGCCGCTGTCAGAAATTTCAATTTAACTGTAGAGGCTTGAAAAAAATATATAAATATATAGAATAAAGAGGCTGGCAGGAGCCTCAGAAAGCCTTTGGGAACAGTCTGCCATTTCCTCAGACCTGAGGAGCATGACCATGAGGGCTGTCGGCTCAATCAGTCTGAAACAAGGCTGCAACAAAATCGAGCTTCTCTCTCCTCTGTAACATTTGCTGCATGGATTAGACTGCATGTTCTCTGATGCTTCATACTTACATTCACAGGTACATACACAGCATAACGGAGAGTGAATGTGTGACTTGTATGCATATATATTGACTTTGTGAGCACATTTATTTTGACTTTTTTGTGGTTTAATGCGTAGGTCGTATGGTGCAGTATAAGGTTGGGAACGTTCTCTCACAAGTTCACTTGTTTTGGCACTCTACCAAATTGCATAAGCTCGCCCTGCAGGGACGCGAGTGGTCTTTACGCTCCCCTCTGAATCTGCCAAGCATAATATTGTCCAAAGCTTAGTCTTTTTATCTCCCTGATGTTTTCCCACAATTACAGCACCAAATATTTCACACTGGGGTCCTGAAGCGCACATTTGACATCTGGTAACATTTGTCACCATGTTCCTTTCCCAAAATACCCCAAAATGTAAATTACAAAGTCACAGAAGACTACATGAAGTGAATGATTTGTTCTGCCTACTCCGACTAATTCATCCACCCATGACCTTTTGGCATGCTTCGCCACAAATTAATAAGCCGAATTCACTTAAAGCGTATTGTAAAAGCAGCCAACATGTTGCTGAATAGCTTTACCCTTATTATCCCACAACAAACAACACATCACACTGTTTCCCTGTCATGTGTGTGTGTGGAGAGCCAGGCGAATTAGCCACCATTGTTTTATTCCCCTCCCAAATACACGGCAGGAGCGAATGCTGGGAAAGCTCGCAGGGATTCAGTGTGATTTGATTCTCCCCGTTTCCCGAGGAGGCAGCGCTCTTATTGAATCGGCTCCATTACATTTCATCTCCGCCGGGGGAATAACGGGCCTCAGAGGGAGCATACGCGGTCATGTTGTATCACAAATACACCAGAGCAGCGACGGAGACAAACAAACAGACAGCAGCCCGCCTTGCAGGTTTTCACAAGCTGATAAGATGGAGGGTGTGTGTGCATGCATGCACGTTTTGAGTTTGTGTTTACCGGACGTGCACATTATTAATGCTCGGTTTTAATGTGCATATGTATGCATGCTGCATGCTTGTTTCCCTGTTTAGATGCATGCATGCACTTGTGACTAGACTGGGTACACGTTTATTAGGGTGGATTTATTTGCACTGTGTGTTTGCTGGTGTGCAGAGTTAAAGATGGAGAAAAAGAGTCAAAGGTGTGTGTATGTGACAAGGAATGAAAGGGAAAGGGAGGTGGTTATACATTAGCAGCACACTGAATACAAAGAGCTTCTCTTGTGTGAGGTGGTGTGGGGTTGAAGGTTTTTTTGGTGCATTGTTTATGGTATTTTTTGGCGGTTGATGGCAGGGGCATAAACAGCGTGTGTACTTGATGCCGCTCAGTCCAGCAGATGAATAGTGAGAAAGACTTGATTTTGAATGCGATCCCAGGCAGCTTGGATTTGCAGCATTGCTCTACCAGAGGCCAATTAATTCACCACTACACTCCCTTTCATTCAGTGTTGAGTAAACACACACAGCTAATCCTACATTCCTACATCTATTCAGTGGCCTCTGAGACTCCTGACAGGTGCCCCATTTGGACCCTGCACACACATGCACACATGCACTCATTGCACACATGCATGCATAAACATGTGCATACACACTTGTGCATGTAGACACGCATACACCACATGCATGCATACAGTTCCTGGCAGTGCACTGACACAAATCTACCAGCAGGACCTTCAACAACTGCAAAGAGCTATAATGATTAACTTAGGTGCCATAATCATAATTTAATTGATTTAACAGGCTAATGTCAGTACTGAAGGTGCCACTATTTTACATTTTATGTCTGGGCCGACAGATTAAAATGCCATTCTCACCCATTCCATCCCCCATAATCCACTTATCAACAGGCATCATCTGTGTTGTTAATTTCACTGGCATTCCAGCGTCTCCATAATTCCACACGTCTGACCCTGCGGTGTCTCTCCATCTGCTTATCTCTCATGTTTTCACATTATACATTAATAGTCTTCCACACCATTTGGTAATGTAACAGAATATTATATGAGGATGTACTGTGTTCGACTGGTCAAAGACGTGTTTTAGGCGTGCTGTTAATTCCCATAAAATTCAACCAGCCGTGCTTCAGTGGTTGCTGTGCCAAATCTTGGAGTAACCAGGGAATTAGCTTGCCACGTCCCGTGTTTTCTCTTGTTTTTAATTATGTATTATATTACTTCGGGGGAAACTTTTCACTTAGCGCACATGCATTGGTAACCTTTTATAAATGATGATGTTATCCTTTAGGACACTTTTTGGTGTCATTATGGTTACTCTGCTGTTATCAATAGTACGTCTGTGCCCCGCTCCTCTTGTTCTACTCTTCATCCAACAGGATCTAATTAGAGATTACAATTGGAGATTACAAAAAAATAAGGATATAGTAATTAAATATGATTTTAGACCATTTTTAGTCAAGCAGATCATACTAAAGCCGTCAAGTGAGGAAGAACTGGAACACATGTAAGGACTGTGTATGCTGATTTCCTTCAACTGTCAAACAATGAGCTATTGGTGCCGGATCACTTTCTATCTTCTGTTTCACAACTCCCTCTTGCCTCACACATATAATTATATCCGACATGGGGCAAAGTGTATTTGCCAATACTTGTTTTTGGTTTGTTTATGCCTCCCTGGGTGGCACTGGGTTATTATCAACTATTTGAATCCAGGTCTGATAACATTAAGTACACCATAGGACCACCATGGAGAAAACTGGCCTGCTTGTTCTCTGATCTTGGCTTCAATCTGCCATTCTGACCTGGAGATTGAAAAGATTCCTGTAGCTGTAACTTTGCCACCCTCAACGCCAATAAAGACCTGAGAAATATCAAGCCTAGTCACATCTTTCCACGCCTCAGCTGCTCTACTATCTGGCGTGTAATGTGCGAATAAACCCACAGACAAGATGTTGGCTTTCCACTGCCACGCAGAATGTGAATGTGTTCCTGCAGCTCACTGACCAGAACAGGATGTCTTACAGCAGCTCGGGGAACGTCTACACTCGAAGGTCCTTGCAGCAGCCCGAAGCTGTCGCTTGGAACGCCGATCATGAGCCTGATCATGATGGAAACAGCAGAATTTTGATCAGCCACCACCATAATCGCTGTGTGGTGAAGATGTCCACTTAACGCAGCAACGGTCCGGCTTTTGCAGGTATTATCACGCCCACAGCGCCCACCGCATCAGCGAAGGCTGCTAAGGAAAATCCAGGATCTAATTCGTGACACAGATAACTGCCGCCTGCAAGTCTTCCTCTTTGAAGCTCGTTGCAGAGATAACACCCCCGTCTCAAGTCGGTGTTATGCTGCACCTTCAGGATGGAGATCATTAGGAACAAATAAGATGAGGTGCCGTAGCAAAAATGTCAAACCGTACCAGTTTTCTTTGGTGATACAAGCGATCAGACAGTTCCAGCTCAAATGACTGAACTCCGGCACAGAGTGTAGTCAGATCAAGTGAACAGTGAAAACACAAACAGTGGTTACACATATACGAAACAGAATAAAATCCTCTCAGGTCTTGTGGGACTTGGGTGTTAAAGCTTGACTTTATAGTAAAGGAAAGCGTGTGGGCGATATTTCTGTGACATTTACACAACCTACAACACGTCAGTCCATGAACGCAGGCCTACAAGTCAAACTGGTGCATGGGGATGAATCGGTGATGACAAGTGCTGATGATGCAGATGCAAGATTCCTGTTATCCTTGCAGCCCTGCAGACATGCATGAAAGACGGCCGGGCTGAAGCATGTCTCTGCACCGAGAAGTCATTCACCAATTGGAAGAATACGTTCTAATGCTCTTTGGTTGGGTTTTACGTCTGAGATGCAGATTATCTCTCTGAGCTGTGGTTTTGGGAAACTAGCAGCAGCAAGTATAGCACATCTGTTCCTCTAATATATGCATCCACCCTGTGGCTCAAGCTCAGTTCTTCCTAAATAAAGACCACATCTCCAACAAATTAGCCACCATTCTAAGGGAGACTTACGGCACGATATATGAAGCAATACTTCAATGTGGTAAAAAGTTACCATCTCTTAAATCTCTTCTGATGCAAAACTACATGGTGCCGTTTATCCAGAGAGGAATTTGCAAAGCCAGCACAGAAAAGATACTGAGCAGCATGCAGTCGACAACAACGAATCAACATTTCGGCATGAGTTCTCGGGCGGCATACCTCTGATGTTAGATGCCACTGAAGTGTGGATTAAATTCTGGCATTCCATGTTTTTTCCTACCACTTTCAGATTACTCCTACCTGCAGCTGAAGTTAGGGTTTTTAAGTAGAATTTGCAGTCTTCGGGGAATCCTGTGGGTATCTGGCACAGCAAACATGGGATTAGAGAAACAAGTGAGGCGATGGCTTTTTTAACTGTAAATGAAAGAGAAACACCAAAGAGAAATATCACATTTGAAGTTGAATGAGGTATGCTGAATGGTGCAAAATGTATCTTGTGAACAATTACATAGACCTCAGAGTAATAGATCTGCTTTGGTAGAACTTGCTTTACTTTAATAACGAGCATAAGGGATTTTGGACCCAGGTTACATTTACAAAAATTGTGAAATTGTGACTTTTAAGAAGTCATTTCGCCTGTTTTGCAATTTGCAGCATTGAGAGTTGGGAGAAAAGCCTCAGTGAGGGGTTGGATGTGCTGCAGGTCGGCTGCCCTTGAATGTCTATGCAGGTGTGCATGTTGAAAAATGCAAAATTGCTTTGCAGGAAAACCTTGACATTTTGACTTTTAGTTTCATATTTTTCTTCAACAGCCTGGACTCACTTTATGGAGGAAAATATTACCTGTCCTTCAGTTTCCCTGAAGGTTCTTGCTAGTATTGTAAGCATTTACATAACCATTTGGTTCAATTGAGATTAAATGTCTCTTTTATCTGGCCAATAAAACAGCATCAAGACAAACATGAAAGTTGCAGACAGTAATGAACAAAAAAATGCAATGAGATTAACATGAAAGCTAACAACAAGGTCAAATTTGCTACATAAGCTCTCAAAAGCAAGTAATCCAGGCCTGAATAGATCTTGACTCAACAAAGCACCGGCCGCTCCTTATTGATTCTGCATCGAGGTCATTAAGAATCGCTTTAAACTCCCCGAGAGAGAGACCTGCTTCTTCATTTTCAGTTTCTTTCAGTACAGTGTTTGCAAGTTTCCGTGTGGCTGCTGCAAGGCCAAACTCTTATTTTTTGACTGGCACACAGGCTGTCCCTTCTTACAGGTCTATGTGTGTGTTTCCATTATTTTGCACTGGTTCGGGTTGCAGTGACAGCTGGCTGAGCGGAGGCGACAGTTTCTGGGTGCATGTGTCAGCTCACTGTATGTAGCCGACACATGGGAAACAGAAGTTAGCTATAGCTTCTAATGTATTTGAGTTTTAGGCCTCAATTCAGATAAAACAAGCTATAATGTGTTTATATTTTCAGTTGAAATAAGTAGAATTGGATCACACTTCCAAAGGATTGACCAATAGGGATTTTTGAAGGCCAATAATAATATTTTTAGATTGAAACGGCTTATATTTTGTGTTGATATTCCAATAAGGAATTTGCAAAACACATCAATTTGTAAATAATATGGCTGGACAATACTGACATCATGATGATGTCAATAGTGTCTTCTGGTGACTTGGATTTTGGATATTGCAATATTATGATATGGCACACATTTTGTCTTTTCCTGATTTTAAAGGCTGCATTTCAGTAAAGGAATGCAATTTTCTGAATTTTCTGTAATGTAAATATGAAAGCATCAACTGTCTGCCCTGCTGTATTGTATACAGTATTTGGTCAAAGACATTGTGATTTTTGATTTTGTCCATATCGCCCAGCCCTTGCAAATAAAGAAATATTCAAAGAAAATTTTCATTGCCCGTTTTATAGACATGATTAATCATTATCAGATATTCATTAAAAGGCCAATATTGACATGGGTCTAACCCTCAGTAGCAGAGGGAAAAAGCAGTGAAAACTGAGCAAAGTGGATTCCATCACCACCACTCAGCCCGCTGTTTTACAAGTAAGAAAGCGATGCAAGATGGCTGACACGATCCTTTAATCAACACGTCATACACAGATGATAATATATGACTGCGGAGCGTGAGATAGGTTATATGGAAGTTGGTGTCTATCAGCTCCCACCTGCGCCTATATGGCAGAATCAGTTATAATCTATATGAGGAGCGACAGGCCAGTCCTCTCCCGCTCTCTAATCCCTGGCTCAAGGCCAAGAGCTACAGATGAGAGATGTGCTCGGCCCCGGGGAAATCCTTTATGGATGTGGGAGAGGACGGCTCGATGGGTTTTTAGGGGTCATTTGGGCGTTCTTGGGCTGGATCGAGCACAGACCGCTGAAATATGGACTTGTGGGGCTGAAGACTTCATTTCTGCGGCGCTATATATCTGTTTTGGAAAAAGAAAAGTCATCACCTGAATTCCATCAGTCAGGGTCTCTGAAATACAGATGGGTCAGCCGGTAAAATTATAGTTTTAAGTTTCCTGAACAAGTAATCCATGGCTTATAAATCAGTCTGTTATTTTATACAGTTGTTTGTTGGAATATTCAGCAAGTCTGGAAAAGAAGTGGGAATGGGAAATATGATGGAACAAAAATGTCTTTCAGTCCCATAAATCAAATTATTAGAGATTCTGCTGTAATTTTACATATTCTGTATTGAAATATATGCGATATTTGTTCCTGTGAAAAATTCTCTAATTGTGAGAAAAAAGATATGAAGTCACAGAATCAGTCAGGCTGTGTGTCTGTTCATCTTGTGGTGTGTACGTGTGTCTCACGTGTTCACAACATCTGCTCATTAAGTGTAAATATGGCATGTGGCACGGCGGCATATTTCGCTGGGTGTAAAACGTCCAGGATGTGAATGTTCTGAATGTATATTTATTCACCTTTTGCGTAAGCGGGTCAGTTCGGTAGCAGGTTCTTATTTACAATAACAGCAGTAATTTATTCCCTGTTCTTTTACACTCTCCCCTCTGTCACAAATCCACCAATCTGTTGAACACGTCACTGGTGTTTCCATACTAATGGCAGGGATTAGTTCTCATCCTGATACAGCAAACACTCAACAAGGCTCCAGACTTCAAAGGGAAGTTACACCAAAACCAGCTCTTTGTTTGGCAGATAGCTTCCTAAAATTTCACAAGACATATCCCAGATGTGTTATGAATTTTGAGATACAGAGATATACAGTCCTTAGAGAAAAGATTGAGTTACCTGAAACATTCCTGCCCTCTGCACCTTTTTTTAAATGTCTTGAATTAAAGTACACGGTGGCATAGAATATTTGTATTTGTATGTATGAACATGAAATATTATTTCAGCCATTTCAGCTAATGCAGGTGAAAATGTCATGCAGATACAAGTTCTGATGTCTTGAAAGGAAGTAAGACATCTGTAATCAAACAAGTTCCATTTGTGGACGTTTTAGGAAAATGGCTATAATTGGAGAACAAAAATGCATCATTTTTTTTTCTTTTTTTTCCTGCTTTACTAATGATGAGGATTTTTTTTTTTGCCTCATGTCAAGTTTGCATCGTCTTTTATGTAGTAAACATTCTCTGCAGAGCAATACCAGCAGTTAATTAATCATTAATATTGTAGGGACATCCCACCGGTTTGTTCAGGGTGCTATTACCCAGATGCTGTGACCTCTGACCTTTGACCTAGTGATCTAAGAACTGACTGAGTTATTCTGGTTTTGATGTTATTGTATGTTGTTTTTAACAAGGATGTCTAAATCTAAATCTTGAAAACATTTTGAATTTCCTAAGAGGGGATCGTGATTAATGATCCATAAGACTGGTATGATGTGGGATCAATAAGCTTCTGCAAATCTGCAAAGCGTACAAGCTTCCCTTTTATTGTCGG
>OMKZ01046320.1:3264-14364 GCA_900302535.1 Neoniphon sammara | reverse complement strand
TTTAAACTCCTTTAACAGTTCAGTGATATATGATTATTTCCACCAGTTACAATCCCACCAGTGTAACAGGTGTAACAACAACACCCCTTCCAGTCATTTCAAACAGGCCTTGCAAGTTAATCATTTGTTAATATGGGATTAACAGCAAATTACAGACAGCTGGAACAACCAATCCAGGCCTTGATTATCCTGCTGCACATGACCGATTTCATGAAGTCACTGGAGGGGGCCTTTAAAGGTGCATTACGTAATCTGTGATGTATATTAACCTGTATCGGTGACAGCATGGATCCTCCTGTTCCCTTGAGCTACGGTGGCCTGTAAGTGATACAAATATTAAAGTTTCACAACAGAGAGGAGTAAAAGCCAATACTTTGTCTCTCCACAGTTTTGACAGCTATGTCTAGACAAAAATGACACATTTTTGACAAAAGGTTTCACTGGGCGTATTTGTCACTGTTGCCTACATCGAGAATCTTAGATGTCCACTGCCAAGATGAAGCTTGGCACTTTCCTAAACAGCCTGTGATTGACAACCGCACAACACAGCATCACAATTGGAAGGAAGAGCTGAAAGGAAGGAAGACTAAGAAGTTAAAAAAGAAAAGAAAAAACAGTTAAATGACACCTGATGGAAACAGACACATAGATGGCATCCGACTCTCAGCAAGAAATTAATTAGAGCAGAAACTTATAACATATTTGCAATATTTGCATATATAGTAATATATCACCATGCAAAATCCTGGAGAAATAAAACTGCTTTGTCATTTCCTTTTTTTGGATTGAGAACAAGGCTTTCGTAGTTGTAATTTGCTGTGACTCTGGTTGCTTGCAGCACCGTCCTCCAGCACCGTCCTCCAGCAGTTGAAAATGTGTGAAAAAAGGAATGGGTGGAGAGTGCTTTAAGGGAAGTTGGAGGAGAGGGAAAAGCCTCCTAGAAATTAAGACAGAGACCCTCAGGGTGTGTTCACACCAAACATGTTTGGAGCAGTTTATGGAGTTTTATCCCTCAGTTCAGTTTGTCTGCCCAGGTAAGAATAATGTCGTTTGAACTCTGGTGGCACCAAAAAACCTGAAAATGCCTCGGGCCTCTAACAGGAGAAGTATGGAGCAGTTTGTCAAGAGTGAGAACGTGTACTGACCATCTACAGGAAATGACCCCAAAATGCAGGGGTTTTTGGGCAGAAGGAAACAGATGTTGGCACAGAGACGGTTCAGAAGCAAGATGCCGCAACTCTGAATCATTTCCTGTACTACGTCGTGTGGGTTCAGCACTGCTGCTCCCTGCTGCAGACATCACTAGGCAACAAAGATGCAGAAAAGCAGAAAAGATGGCCACGCCCACCTAGAGGACAGGAAGTGAAGTGAGGACCATTTTCATACCATTGGTGCAGCTTGTAATGGGTCATCTTCCTTTAGTAGAGCATCTTTGATGCAGTTCCACAAGTTTGGAAAGCCTTGCATGACAAATTCTGCAAATTCTGGACCAATGCTCATAATCAGTTATTTCTTCACGTTAACTGGTATGAACACTGGAGATGGTAAATTATGGAAAAGAAATACTTCTGTTTTTTTGCTTATGAGCACTTGATCGATTGCAATTGGGCAACACGAACCAAAGCAAATAAGAAAATTTATCAAACTATTCATTAGCCTATGTTTTGTAAGGAAAGAAAACTAGTAATCACTCACTCAATATTGCTCGGGAGAGTGTGTTTTTTTTTTTTTTTTTTTTTGATTAAGATTTTAGTTGGGTGTGTCACACCCAACATCTGAATTTCATTTTGGCAACCTGGTCGAAGCTACGGGGTCACAGATAGTGAGGATCTGATTCTCTTTGTGATTTATGATGATAAAGCAGGTGCATTTTTACATAAAATTGTGCCTGGTGCAGCTTTCCAAAGAAACAAACAAACAAACAAAAAGTCTGGCAAATGAGGTGATGATTGATTTTCACATGGATATATATCAGTATGATGGAGTGTTTGATCTGGAGAGAAACAAAGTCGAAAGTTAAGGGAGATCGTGGAGAGCAAAGGAGTGCGAATAGGGCTGTAACTAAGAGACCAATGAACGTGTGTGTGTGTGTGTGTGTGTATGTGTGAATGATTGTGTTTGTGCGTGGGCGGTGATTATGATTGCCTCTTAGTGCAACATGTTGTGCATTCTGCCAGCATTTTTTTCCCCATGCAGGTGGTGTTTTCTGCTTCAGCCCTTTAAAGTCTCTGTTGCACTTCTCTCTATTTTGCGCCTTTATGCCTAATACACACACATTATTTTCTCTATCTTCCGTGGTCGGCTCTGAGGCCGGCGCCGATCCAGCCCGCACCGCTCTCAGCTGGATTTGGATGAGGCGCTGCTGCAGCTCAGATCCAGCGCTCCGTCCAAATTACAGCATCACATTAGCAGGAAGAGACTTGACTCCATATTTGGAAGAGGAACAAATTATGCATCTGTGTTTGGTAAGTTGTCAAAATCAATGCCTGGACCGATCTCAAGCACCTCGAGCCATGCTGAGCATTTGAGACTAATTCTGCCTCTCAGGCCGCCAGGACTTGAAAGCTTGTGAAAGGGATAATTTGACAAACCTACTGGGCTGGTGAAGGTATGAGCTGTGGGGAAGTTGGGTTAGGGTTACATAAGTCACACAAAGTTGACATTTCCAGCCTTAATGCCGTTTTTACAGTGCAAACTAATAAGCTTCATCAAGCTACAACAACATAAGGAATTGGGTGAATGCTTCCTCGTAATAAATTGATTGTTATGACAAATTCTCCTTTAAAATGTCGTCTGATTCTGTTTATTAGTCCTCTAGCGCCTGCTGCTCTCCCGTCATAAAAAAAAGAGCGAAAAACTGAAGCCAATTCTTTTCTAGCACGCTAGATGGTCTTGTCGCTCACAATAAGCATCAAACGCTGTGCAGCAACAACCAGGTCCAAATTGCAATCGTCGGAGCAGTCAAAAGCCCTTACATACGCTCTCAAGTTCCTTGACGACCCGACACTTTCAAACCAGATTGTGTTTCATGCCTTCACGCTGTTTCCCTCCGGCACTATTTCATACATTAAAAAAAACTCACTTCTCGAGGTGAGGCAAAGATAACAGAGCATAATTGGAGCGAAGCCCCGAGTCGGCCCGTCAGCCCCGCCGCACAAACAGAAACCTGCCGTTCAGAGGCGAAACCTCAGCAGCAGCCACAGTGATTTTGCTAAAGAGCCCTTGTCACAGCAAAGAAAATAATCTTCGGGGACTGGAAAAACACGAGGCGCCTCAGCCCACTTAAAGGGGGCAAATCACAGCCAGCTTGCCTCAGCAGCCTGAGAGGTGAGCGGCTTCACCGTGACTAAAACACCACGTCCAACTCTGACTGACAGTTTTATACATCTACAAACGCGCGTGTTATTCCAGATTTGAAACGCTAAACTCTGCGTAATGACGTTTCATGTGTTGATCCTGGAGCTGGAAGACGTTTTGGGTTTGAAGTTAATTGAAAAAGATGACTTTTTCAGTGGGTGGGCCCGACATGTGTCGAGCTGAACGGCTCCCATGCTGATTTACTATGTCTGTTTTTTTTTTTTTTTTTTTTTCTGTGTGTGTCCTGGTCAGAACAGTAAGGAATAGTTCATTTCCAAAACCCAAAGTCTCCTCTTTTGTTTTCTAGATAAACACTGCAAACACATCTCCATCTTAAAGAGTCATTTAGTCTCATATTTAATCTTAAAATCTTGTTTTTCTAGGTATAAAATCTGCCAGAGATGCAGATGTTTTGCTGTGTCCCGATGGACGTTGATATAAAAAAGCATTCCCTGAGGTTTAGTGTCTATTTATTTCAGTTTGTAATATTGTTTTATTGAACAAATAACTCCCCTACTGTTTGATACTTTGTTTCATTTTTGTGTCATCACTTGTTTTGTAAGAGGAGGAGTCATTTGTTTTTTTATTTGGCTATCATTTTGGACCAAAGCAGATACATTACCAAGCCATTCATTAAAATGACATAAATGATTAGTTCTGCTCATCATCAACGACGAAATTTGCTTTGTGTGAAAGGCCTCATACTGTAATTGCTCATTTTCTTTGTCTTAACCTCCGCCAAAATTTCCCCAGCTGAGTAAACCAACTGCTCTTATGATTCACTTTTTATTCCGCAGATTTTGATAGTAATTATTCTCTCGTTCTGCTGTCCGCTCGCTCCATTTTTCGCCCCCTGGTTGTGCCAGCCAGCGGGAGAATCTGTTTTGACCCCCTCAATGTCTCGAGCCACATTTGCACTTGTTTATGACGCCGAGAAGCGCTGTTTTGATCGCTGTTTGGACGCCGCACATCACCTCCCATACCAATCTGCATAATGGAAGGCTTGTCTTTGCCTGCTGAGAGGGAACGCTAGTGTCCAGACAGCTATTGTTCGCAATTATGGGATTCCCGCTGTGGCCATAGGCACCTGCCAAGAATTTTTTTTTTTTTTGCATGCCACAGCAGAGACAATGTGCAGTTGGAGGGCTTCCCTGCCGATATGACGTTTACCCACAAACAGGGTCTGATGTGGCAGCCTCTTGGGGGCATGCATGGGTCTTATGCAGAAAATTGGTTCACATGTTGGGGTGTGATGGTTTTATCAAATGGACAGAGTTTGGACACAGTTTGTTGAATTAGACCCAGATAATGACAGATAACGCAATTACTTGTCAAAATGTGATTAAATGTCCTGGTATATGAGTCAACATGTGATAAAACCTGTTATTATAATATTCATTTTCCAAATAACATGATAACTTTATCACTTATTTTTTTTAAAAGGGCAGACAGAGAGCAGGGGAGTCACAGGTTGATTTCCACTGCAACAGTAATAATAATAAAAAGGTCATGCGATATCTGTGCCTGTCACTAATAAACTGCTTGTGTATGTTTATCAGGTTTGTTGGCTCTAAAAGGCAAAGAGAGCTCAAGGAGAGAGAGTTCTCATGCTGGAAAAAAAATCAACAGAATAATACTCTGTGCCTTCAGATTATTTATTCATATTTAAAAAAACAAAAGCAGAAAAAAAACTGCATGGTGTGCTAACTAAAAAAGTGGTTAAAAAAATACAAAACAGAGAAGAGAAACCATCGTCAGAGAAGACCGACTCAAGAACATGATGGATGAATATCAGCACTGATTTTTTAAAATTGCAGATTGGCTGAATCTGCTTCTTCAGTGCCTGTGGTGACATCACAGATGCTTTTTACCTCGGCTTCAGGCGAGATGACAGCATATCAAGATGGCTGACAGGTGTTGGAGTGGAAAACCTGACCAGCTCAGGGGGACGAGGGTGGGACAAACAATATTCTTCACTGAAAAAAATTGCACATTGTAGCTTTAGAAATTGGATGCAATTGCAGTTTTCTTCCCAGCACTCGGAAAAAAGTTTCCCGAGGCCCCGAAGATGGCGTCTCCTGTGCAATCAGCTCACCTCAGGAGAGTGAGCGGAGCACACTGAGATCCTTGAGTCACTCAAACGGCGTATAATTGATTACTTTCCCCGTCTCACCCGGCGAGCCTGCGGGGTCGGCTCCTTCGAGGTGTCAGGCTGGACCACCAGGGCTCCTGACTGCAAGTCATCAGGGCTGAAAAGCTGCTCTTTACATTCAATCAGAGAGCTCTCCATGAGCTCGTTCCGCGCAGCCTGATACTGAGACTGTCCGGAGGGCTAAAGCCACGCTCAGGAATAGCTGTGAATGTGAAATATTCACAGCAATGTACATGACAGAGCTAGGGCTTCTTTTCTTTTTTAATGATGCAGTCGAAATATTCACCTCCAAAACACTTTGTCAGGGTTCATTCCAAAAAACTTATTTTGCCAATTTAAATTCCTCAGTAAAAATAAATGATTATATCCTCAGAACTATAACCAAGCAAAAGTCATGAGCAAGTCTTAAAATGACCCAGAATTTCAGCAGTAACCGATTATGTGCTTTACTTTCATACCAGCAGTTATTTTGTAAGAGGATACTGCAAAACAAATCTCCATTTTAACAAGTTATTTAGTCTTATATTCAGTATTAAAATGTCATTTTTCTACAAACAAGGTAAAACATCACCAGTGGGATGAGATAATCCCACTTGTTTCCAATGTAGATTCACTTGTTTCAGGATTTTTTCTGGGAGCAAGCATAAATATGTTGCAACAAGGCAGGATAAGGCAGATCAGCCCACTAAGATCAAGAAAATGACACTTGATTCAAGAAAACTCTGGAAACAAGTTGTTTAGCATTGGAAACAAGTGGGATTATCTCATCTCACTGGCAGATTTTTGACCTTGTTTTAAAGAAAACAAGATTTTAACACTGAAGATGAGGTTAAATGATTTAAGATAGAGTTGAGATGCTTTCTGCAGTGCGGATGAAATCATCTTCCTCAAAACTCACACTCTCACTCACATATATTTTTTTATTTTTGCCGGGTCAAAAAGACAGCTGCCGGGTTACGGACTGGGGCTTTACAGCTCGGAGTCTGGCGGAGGTATTTGCCAGTTTCCCCTCGTCTGTCTCTGAACGGCTGATTGAGCCTGCTGTTTCCTGATTGCCCACCGCTAGTTCAGCTCAACTGCAGGTCAAAGGTCGTGTGTCTCATATGTCATCAGATGATGCCTGCTCTCCCTTGCTCTCTGCATTTTGCTCTCTCTCGCTCTCTCTCACATACACAGACACACACACACGCACACACACACACCAACTCATAAAATAGACAGGGGAGGGCTGAATGGAGGCTTTGCTGCTCCCTTGGCTAAGGTTATGTAGAGGTATAAGCTCATACAATGGACCTCTTCATTCATATCACATCTGGTAAATTCAGCCAGACAACTCGGTCTGAAAAGAGAGGCCAGCAAAAAAGAGAAACCTTACATACGGACTCTTGTTAAAGCTGCTTTAGGTAACTTTGCACGTCGGCTGCCCCAAATGGCAGCGGGAGGTAACTGTGTGAAAACTGTCTGAACTTCAGTACCGAGACGTCCTGTGATGTGACATCAGTAAACTGCTCACAGCGGGCTCGTGTGTTCCCACCTGGCCCGTCTGTGATGCGTCTGAACAAAGGAAACCAAAGAGATGAGAAAAAGGTAAAAGATCTAATGCTGGTGAGTCCGGCTTTCTCTGCTCACTGCAGTTTAGGAGACAGAATGTCATGTTTGAAGAGCTTTATGTAAATCTGCGCCTGTCATATAAGCCTAACACCACTTTCACACCAAACAAGTGGGGTTTCCCTTTTTTTATTAAAACTGGGGCTGTCAGGTGACGGGGTTTGCATTGGCAGAAGTCCGCTATGCGTATTTCATCTCCGGGTCAACCCACAATCTTCCAACCCGACTCAAACAGGTTTTGTTTCGATGTCCCGTCCTCTTGACATTATGCAAAATCTCACTTCAGCAGTAATGGTGAAAAAAGTACTCAAATCTTTCACTTTAGTAAAAATACTGTGGAAAAATACATTAGAAGTAAAAGTTCTGGAATCAAAATTTTACTCATGCCAAAGTAGATTCAAGATTCAGTCATTTTTTGCCATTTCAGCTCGTGCTGATAGGAATTTGTTTGGGTGTGCTCCTGAAAAAAGTAAATACAGCACTGGTGAAGAATGCTTAAATCACTGAAGCATTAACTTTTTTAATTTTAATGTTTTATGTGGCCAAGGCGATGCTAAATATTACTACTCTTTAAGCTGTCGGCTACTTTACAATATATCAGATTTTATGTTTTGCATCTTAAAACTTATTCTGCAAAGTAACTAGTAATTATAGCCATCAGATAAGCATAGCGCAGTAAAAAGTTCAAGATTTCCCTCTGAAATGAAGTGCATGAAAAGTATAAAGTCTCACAAGATGAAACTACTCAAGTGAAGTGCCAGTACCTGAAAACTGCACAGCACGTGAGTGAATGTACTTTCCAGCACCGGCAGCCGCTGCAGAAATATAAACTGCTTCAGAGCTGACAGGCCACTTATTATCAATAAGTGTGTTTAAAAGCTTAGAGAGAAGGCTCTGCATCCGACTCATTCACGTCAAACACCCAAAATGATGCAACGTCGTCAGCTAAAAGAGGAAATTTCTATGCCGCCTGTCACAGGCGCAGCTGCGTGAAAAGAGGCAGTTCTACAATAACGTTCATCCCTGTCTCATGTGGGGGAAAGGTCGGAGCGTGCACAAATCCCAGATTAGTCAGTGTTGTGGGACCGTGGCCCGATGATGCTGCATCTCCACCTCTGCAGGTTTTTTCTTTTTCTTTTTTTCTGGTAGTAACGCCTCTATTGAGTAGCTGTCATCGCTCCAGTTTGATCTGATTAGCGTGATGCTGCCAGTGATCAAAGAACAAGACTCATTTGCACACTATCGGTTTGCCTTTGAGCTGCAGATGCTGAGAGTGAAATAATTTGGCAGATAGCTCCAGACGGCAGCAGAGAACCACAGAGAAGCGTATTAGCATGTTAGAGACAGTGAGGATACAACATAAAAGCAGCGGACAAATTGCTCTAAACTTGTGATTGATTCACTGCAGAGATAACAAAGACGTGCAGCGAGGAAATTGAAATTACAGTTTACAGCGATGCCTGAATAATGGATGCACTCTCATGCCTGCTGCACAAAAACTTGCGCACAGCCGCAGGCAGAGGCGGGAGTGTGTTTCTTCGAGCTGAGCCCTCTCCAACACACACACACACACACACACACACACACTGGCTGTCAAGCCTTCAAGTGTGAGAGACCGCAAACCTCAAGAGGATTACTGTAATGCATTACCGATGTCAAACAAGTCCGAGATTAAACAAGTCATTTTTGCAGAGCTCTGAAACCACACAAATCATTCAGAGGTCTTTGATCCATAACTCACGACAGCTACTTTTCTGCATCCTGAGACGTTTTGTTGAAGCTGTGCCAAGGCTATATGGGAATGAAAACGCAACGTCTGCACTATTGTGGTGTAAAATACTCTGTTCTCATGGTGGATTGGACACCAGCACCACCTTACTTACGGGGCTCTTGAACTTTTCCAGCCCAGCAACACAAAAACAGAAAAAAAGAAAAAGAAAAAAAGAATTCTGCTTTCTTGCATTTTCCTTCATGTCAGACGTATGTGCGTCCGATCAAAGTGTCCTTGAGCTTTTATCTGCTCGCTCACTGAACAGCAAGTCGCTCATAAGAGCAGCGGCCAAGAGAGAAAGTAAAGAGGTAAAGAATTTCAGAATGTCTGAATTGCTGAATATCACACAATGCAGCACTTACATGCAATGACCGCATTTGAAGACTTTCACCATAAAATGAGATATCAAGCATGAAAAAAAAGAGAAAAAGACACATGCTCTCATAGAATGATTTCTGCCATGAAGTTTATGCATGTTATCTTTGGAGACAGGTGCACTAATTTAACATTTTTTGGGGTTATGATGCCTAAATTGAAAATGTGAAATGTTTTAATATTTAGTCTAGATTGTATCTTTAATGTGATGATCCTCCAATCTTTGGTTCTTGAAATTTTGTCTCTGTATTTTTTGCTAAGCGCTCGTTTCTGTGGTGTTTCTGCATCACACTTCCCAGAGATCACCTGTCAATCAAACAGAGTGATGTCTTTCTCCATTGGATTTTCTGTTGAAGGAGTTTTAGTTTCTCATTTCTTTGTCTGTTCAGACATGGCGGCTCCTTCTTCTGTTTATTCCAAACAAACCAGAAATGTAAAACGCATCACTTCCAGCAGCAGGAACGAGCTACCAAGAGTTTTTTAAAAGAGCAAATGAAAAATCTTTCACGGCCTATATGTAAACTGACTCAGTGTTAGGTTATAGCATATGTTATCTAATAGAAACTGGTAAAGAGACATTTATTTATATGCTAATCTGTGAAATTGCTGTTTTGCCTTCACAGAAATGCACAGTGTCCATACCCAGGCTCATTAAAGACATGTTGCTCTTGTAAACTCTTCCAGCTGTCTTCCTGTCTTTGAGAGCTGCTTTTTGATGTTTGTGTTGTTGGTTTGGAACAGAGTCTGGCTGTAGAGAATTTAGCGTAGAGGTAGTTGATGCTGAAACAGTTTCCACTCATATCTGAACATTTTTTGACAGCAACTTCAAAAGCTAGATACTGAACTTCACATGAACTCATTTGCATCATTTCAGTGTGAACATGAAATAAAAAATCAGTAATTGCTTACCACACAGACACACAATAGACTGCATTAAAACCTTCTCCGCTGCTGTTGAGGAGACAGATTGATTTTTGCTCTTAGGTTTTGATTTGTGGCTTTGTGTAGGTGGAGAAGATTTCATGTCAGTATTCGAACATTAGATTTTCGTTTGGGGAAGTTAGAAAAGCGGAGGGAACCTGCAGCGTGTCAGCGGGTGAGGACGGGACGCTCCTCTCTCACTTTGTGATTCAGGCTGAGAGGAACGAGGATGAATTTTACATATTAAAAAAACTTGTGTAGTGCAAATTAAAGGACCATTTCCCCTAATAACTCTGAAATATAGAGGTTCCACTCTGTAAAACATTGGATATTGAATTCTGCATGTTAGATGAAACGCAGGAAAGTGAGGTGGGTATGGGAAAAAACGCAGGACGTGATTTTCTCCCCTAAATTAATATATTGTGTGAAATGAACTGAAAATGAAATGGAAAAAAGGCCCTCTCTCTCTCTCATTCCTTCGAGGACTAGACCAAGTAAGAATCTTTTTAATCGCAAAGAGACTTTCATACTTCAGCTTTGATGAAAATCCACCTCTTGAATTGATTAAACTGGAAATAGATTGAACTCATCCTGGCAAGCCACACACACACACACACACACACACACACACACACACACACACACACACACACACACACACACACCTTGCAGGTTGGATTTTAGGGTTCCTGCTGCATTAGAAAGCAACATCATGTACATTCATGTTCAATGCTCCTGCAGAACAACACTGAACCCTCCAGCTCTTTGCAATAAACTATTTAGCATTTTTTATCCATACTAACTCTATTTGAATGTTTTATAAGACTATACAAATCCTATTCAGTCTTGAAGAAGATCTCCTTCAGCCCTTCTTCCCCTTTTCCATCTCTAGGCTTGTGATGTTGCTCCTTTCCTT
>OMKZ01046316.1:0-14192 GCA_900302535.1 Neoniphon sammara | reverse complement strand
CGTCTGCCACACGGAGAAAATAGACAAGATGCCAAAGTATCACTGCAGGTTCTCAAGCTGCAAGTGTGGTTTTCCTCCATCATGTCTCAATCATTAACATTGGCACTGAAAAGTAAAGGGCTGTGCTATGTAGCCTATATGTGTCCATTGTTTGAACAAGCCCATAGAAGCACAAAACCATGTCTTATAATTTTTTTGTCATATTACAATACTGTCCCTGAAATTTCTCTTGTTTTGGACCTGAAACAAGTGAAACAAATGTGTATCAATATGCACAGAAGAAGAGCCCCAAAATCTCATGACATGGTAATTTCCACTTGTCTGTGTTTGTATTGCAGGCTCTGAGGATGGAAAGATCCATGTGTGGAATGCAGAGAGTGGTTTGAAGGTGGCTGTACTAGATGGGAAACACACAGGTCCTGTTACCTGCCTGCAGTTCAACCCCAAGTTCATGACATTTGCAAGTGCCTGCTCCAACATGGTGAGAAGGGCTGGGATTTATACCATTTTATCAATGTTTATTCCTTAATGACTGCCTCTGAAAGCTGCAGCAGGCAGTTTTGCTTGTTTGTAGCCTTGAACAGCCAGCAGGAAAAATTAACTATTTTCAAAGCTGTGTAACATGGTGTCAAGAAAGCGAACTTAATAACATTGGCACACTGGCGCGCGCAGAACTGTACAGTGTGTGTGAGTGACCGTGAGGTTGTGATGTGATATAGTGAGTTTGAAGGAAGCGTACTGTCTGCTCAGTTCTCCGTGGCACGGGAATGGTTTACTTTTAGTTACTCCTCTTTATTGAAGTGAAGCCACTATTTAGATCCCTTCCTTTAAAGTTTGCAATTCTCTACTGCTGTGGTTCAGTTATAAAATAACACATAACACACTTAAAAAACTCTCCCAAGCTCACAATGTCATGTCATAAACACATACTCCAAAGCACAGCAGACAGAGAAAAAGGTAGAGCAAGAAATTTGACAATGAATCAAAAACTTTGTGTTTTGTTCTGTGTAAAAGAAAATAAAACTGCATGAATTCACAAGGGAAAGTTGTTTCAGTTTTGTTGACCCTAAAACACTGGAAATGATCATTCAGCCCTGTGACCCATATACACAGTCAGAGTGTCTTTAATCTGATTTGAAATTTGCTTTGTTGTGTTCAGGCGTTCTGGCTCCCCACCATTGATGATTGATCAAAGTAAAGTGAACAGGATGAGGCTACTTCTGAAGGCCAAAGGCAAATCGAAGACCCACCAGGGACCAGCAGGGGTCAGCACACCCACCTGTGTTTGATTTTTCATGTGACGTGTGGCAAATCAACTCAATTGTAAATAAGTACTTTGCAGAAATAGATTGCCTCTCTATTGTCTTTTTATACTTCTATTTAACATTAAATGCTGTCTTTGTTAAGATACTTGTTTTGTGTACTTTATTCCTATCTTAAATGTATTGGTGTGTGTACATGTTTGTTTTTGCCAAATACAGCTTGCATCATCTAACATAAGTTTGATTTTTTATCTCTGAATCAAACACCTTACACAGTCTGTTAGGCAACTGTCAAGAGCTTGTCATTTGACAAATTCATGTGGCACAGAACATTGCATAAACTGTCAGAACTAGCCACAGTGAAGTGTTCTGTGAAAGGTTTTACATCTTATTTCTCCTAGTTTTTTTTGTTTGTTTTTTTGTTTTGGTTAACAAAAGTAGAGGAAGTCCATTTAAATTACACAAGACAGTATTATAATAAACTTTATTTTTATAGCACTTTTCTAAAAATATTTAAAGTGCATTAGAGAACAGTGTCAACAATAACAAGTTATAGAAGTGAGAGCAATAAGAACTAAAAGTTCAAGCAAATGCAATAGGTGCAGAGTTAAGAGTAATAAAACTGCTAAACAAGCAATAAAAGGCAAGTTTTGAAGAATAAGTTTTTGAAAGATGATACAAATTTCCTCAACTTTACATCTAGTAGCAAATCATTCCAGTTAGGTGGGCTCTGACTGAAAGAGCCTGGTCTGCTTCAGTCTGGATTTCAGTGGAGGGCTGAAAAGCATATTTTTTATTCCTCAGGATTATATACCATCTTTCACATAACTTAAAAAAAGATTTGAATTGGATTGGATTTTGAATTTAAAGTGTAACTACAATATGTTACTGTGTGTACACACGGTAACAGCATTGTTTCAAATCACTACAGTCCAACTAGCGCCTCATAACACTCAGCCACAGTTGATGTATCTGACTTAACTGTCACTGGACATGGGGTTCACTTGGTAGAAGATGGTAGTTAGGTTTACAGGTCACAATCTCCCCACTAGGTCCTGGTGGGGTGGGGTTTGGTGGGCCAATACCCGAGGCTGAACAGTCAGTGGCAGCTAAATTTGGGAGAGAGGTGATCAGGTTGCCTCTCTGTGTGCACATGATACTGCCCCAGTTACTTGAACGATGTCCCTTCTCACACTGTCACACTCTCTCAAAGAGCCTGGACTCACTCAGCAATCCTCTCTATAGGATTCAGAGCAGTGCTTAGTCACATCAGCATTTGTAAAGGACTTAATTAAAAAAAAAAGTTTAACCCTCATAGATTTTTTTTGGTTGGACAGCAGCATCTCTGGTATCTCAATTGGACTGAATATCCAGGACCTGCTGGCCTCTCTGATTTTTGACCCCCCTGGAAGAGCACCCGGCGGGAGGAACAGACTTTGCTGACCCGCCATGTTTCTGGTACTAGTGGTGACGCCAGAACTGAGGGAGTTCCTGGCCAGGGCAAGAGGTGGAGCAGTGCGCCTCATCAAGGTGCGCATCCAAGACGGTGAGTGACCCAGAATGGTAGTGCTGTTAATTTAAGATGGGGGGATGGGGGTGGGGGGCTGTTGAGCCAGAATGGGAAAAGATTTAAAAGATTATCATTAGTGATATTGCTTCTGTGTGTGTAACAGTGCTTAACAGGGTTTGATCCCTGGTTTATTCATATGATAATGCGTGGAGGCAAAGTCACTGGGGATTACAAAATACAACTGAGCAAAAACACCTTACACAATCTGTTAGGCAACTGTCTTAAGCTTGTCATATGACAAATTCATGTCAAATTTCCTCACACTGGGATGTATCCTCAAACAAACTAACCTACATGACCTTACCCAATCAAACAGCTGTGTGTTTTTACTCCACGTGGTCTGACATTATTCAACAGAAGAATCATGCGCTGCGACATCCAGCAGCCAAAATAAAGTTCCATCCCGTAATCATACATGTCAGCTGAATGATCGCGTGTCTCACACTATGGACTACATGGCGTACATCTAGGAAGAGGAAAGTCACGGCTCGGTGTGGGGCAGCTGTTGTTCAGCTGTGTGAAAACAAGAATTCAGTGGGCTGTGTGCCAGCTGAGGCAGCTGAGAAAAGGGTCAATGAGGCAATAGGTTTCCAGGCACCAGAGCTATCAGTGGTGGCAGACTGTCTTCCTGAGATGTTTACATCCTGTTTTGGTGTCTGGGCAATGCTATGCCCGGCTAGTCTGCCATGCTGGGATGTAAGACACGTGACTCTTTGGGGCCATCTTTGTGATTTTGAGGACTGCCTATCACTTTTAATGTCTGGCCTTGTATCTGGGTTATTTATGTCTGCAGACAGACAAGCGTGAGGCCACAGTGACAGACTGTCTCAAAGCAAAGGGGTGTCATGTCTGTTTTACTTCCAAACTTAAGTCCTTTGAGCTTTTTGGGGAGTGTCACTGGGTTATTTGGAACGGCATTCGGCTTCACGTGGTGGCGCGCTGCTGCCCAGTGACACACTTGTTCATGTCAATGTCAAAAGAGAAACAAGATCGTTCTATCCTATTTCATCACTGCCTGTGATCCTGTGGCTTGGTATGCCACTTGTTTTTCTCTCACCTCACTGGCTTCTGAGCATGTGCTGAGAAGAGCCTCTCTAATACCTGGACACTGATAGTGCTAAACAAAACATTTTAAACCTCAGTGGGGAGGAGACAATACCCAACAAGTGTATCTGTCTCATTTATACACACAATATATTACTCCACGTGAAGCCACGAAGAGGACTATGAGAGAATGGCTGATGGAAAGTATGCGTCTGTGCAAAGAGATGGAATGTGTTGCAGCTCAGAATAGCAACTGCCGCGAGAGATGGTCAGGAAATCCCCCCCACACACACACACAGACCCCACAAGGACATGAGACTTTAGGTTTCTGTGTACGTTTTGTGTATTTCACAATGCCTGGCTACTAGTAACTTGATTTAGCTGTAAACCCCCACAAGGTCAATACCACTGAGAGAGTTAACCCTGTTGCTGTCAAGGACACCACTTTGATGGATGTCAGTCGTTGCTTTGCCCAGTAATATCTGTAACCCAGTGGCTTGTCTTTGGCTTCTTTCACCATGGCTGTAAGATGCGAGATTTAGACCTCATGAATTCTTAATTGAAGTGTTGAGACTGATCTGAGCAAAGTGCTGACACTCAACAGCAAGTGAAATAATGAGACTCAGATTGACGGCTGAAAAAAGTAAAGAAAAAAAGATGAGAGTGATACTACTAACCCTTAAAGACAAAAGAAAATGAAAAAATATGTTACATATATTACACTAAACAATCTAAAAGCCCTTTTTCTATGTTTTTGAGTAATCTAATAAGTAACCACCTAATTTTTCAAAGATATAGGTTTTTAACATGTAGTTGCCATTTGTAACCAGATTACTGTAATTGTAACATGTAATCCATTACTTCCCCAACCCCCGGCTGTGTTTACAGTGTCAGATGTCACATAATTGAATCTAATAAGGGAATCTGACGTTTAGGGGGAAAGGTATGTGATGAGTGGTGGTCTGATTTTCAGAGCAGCTGGTGCTTGGGGCCTACAGAGAGCCAGAAAAGAGCTGGGACCAGGATTATGATCGCTTCCTGCTTCCTCTCCTGGATGACCAGGAGCCCTGCTACATCCTATACCGCCTCGACTCCCAGAATGCACAGGGCTATGAGTGGATCTTCATCTCATGGTCTCCTGACCAGTCTCCAGTATGATATTTCATATCTCATTCATAGCATATACATAAACACACATATGCTTCTACATAGACACATACATACATGCTCTCTGACCTCCCTCTGTTGGCTGTAGGTGAGACAAAAGATGCTGTATGCTGCCACCCGCGCCACAGTGAAGAAAGAGTTTGGCGGTGGCCATGTGAAGGATGAGATGTTTGGCACAGTCGAGGTCAGAACTAATGAAATTATCTCTGGGTTACACATCAAAACAGCTTTGGGCCCATCTATATTACATCATTCACTCTGATGCTATGGCAGGTGTTCTTTATCATTTCATAGTAATGACTTCTTTTGCTATGTGGCTTCTCGGGCCTCCTGTAAAGGGCTTTTTGTTTTTGCTTGCAACACTAGGAGGACATCTGTCTGCTGGGCTACCAGCATCACGTGTCATCCTGCTCCGCTCCTGCCCCGCTCACAGTAGCTGAGCAGGAGCTCCAGCGGATCAAAATCACAGAGGTGAGAGGTCGACATGCCTTCTACATTGTTGTCATCATTGCGCATAGCTTTGTATGTGGACTAGCTCTTCTTTATCTAATATGTCAGTGTCCGCTGTTTCTTGCAATTAACCTTTTAATTTTTTGTTTCTTCTTGCAATTAACTCTTTTTGTTGTGGCTGTGTTTCCAGGGCAGGGTTAAACAGGTGAGTCGATACATGCATGAATGCGCTTGATTGAATATTAATACATGTATTTTTATTAATTTGTGCGTTTAGAGAATAGAAACAGGGAGAAAGAACCTTTGTGCTTTGATGGCTGTAATAAGTACACAGTTTACATGTTACTGCATGTAAACTACACATGCACACCCTCCCATAAAGCCCTTTGCAGGTTGTCCTTGAAGGCTTGAAGCGTCAGTAGAAATATCTGTGTGTGCTTGCTGCCCTCTACAGGTAAAGACAGAGATCAGCGTGGAAAGCAAGCACCAGACACTTCAGGGTCTCGCTTTCCCACTTCAGGAGACAGCCAAAAGAGCCTTGAAACAACTCGCCCAAAAACGCATCAACTACATTCAACTGGTGAGCCTAATGAATCGGACACAAAGGCTTTTTAAACGTAGAGATATGTTCTGAACGCTTAGAAAGATATTTGTGTTTTTTGTGTCTCAGAGGTTGGACGTAGAGAAGGAGACAATTGAGCTGGTTCACTCCAACCCGACAGAAACTCGAGACTTGTCCCGCAGAGTTCCCACAGACACGCCCAGATACCACTTCTTCCTCTACAAACACTCCCACGAAGGAGAATACCTGGAATCTGTTGGTATGATAACCACAAATTTTGGAGAATGTTGTTTGTGGCCCAGGGGAAAACTGAGATGATTGAGATTCAAGAAACGGAGCATTGTTGCACCCCAATTTCATCTACACCAGTATAAAGCAAGCAGTTTCTTACACATGGGGATGAATTTGCCATTGTTTCTTCCTGTCTTTCACTCTCTTTCTGTAGTGTTCATATACTCCATGCCAGGCTACAGCTGTAGCATCAAGGAGCGGATGCTGTACTCCAGCTGCAAGAGCCGACTACTTGAGGAAGTGGAGAAAGATTATCATTTGGAGGTTGCTAAAAAGGTAATAGATAGATAGATAGATAGATAGATGCTGATAATCTACTAAATTTTAGTCATCCATGCTAGACAGTTTATTCTGAATGCCAGGTAATATAGGCTCACTATTTTGCACACCTGGTGTCGGTCTGCATGCTTACTCTCATTTCCTATGTCTGTCTGCAGCTAGAGATTGACAACGGAGATGAACTGACAGAGGAATTTCTATATGACGAGGTCCATCCCAAGCAGCATGCCCACAAGCAGGCCTTCGCTAAGCCCCGTGGCCCAGCCGGAAAAAGGGGACACAAGCGCCTTATTAAAGGGACAGGGGAGACCAGACAGGACAGCTAGAGGGGGGACAAAGATTTCCCCTCATGTCCGTGGTTCCAGTTCAGCCCCATTTCCACAGCCCTCCCTGCTTTACCACACACTCTGACATCTCGTCAGGCCTGAGGCAGGATTATGAACACATAATTTCTTTTATTGTTTGTAAACTGAACACCACCAACACTTGTGATATATATGATTTTCATGAAAATGTAAAGGATAAATTACCATCTTGAGTCTGTCTGTGTTGGCCGGTTTGTAACAGACTCCCACCTGACAGACAATAAGGCAAATAAATATAAATAATAGGTTTAGGAAAATAATAAAATTAAAAAAAAAAAGCATTCAGGCTTATTGACAGCTTCCTAGACTTTAAAATCAGGATAAACCCCAAATTGCCCTGCTAATGTGAAGCTAATGTCTCTGGCTCTTCTATTCTCATCAGTTGCCGGTACAATACAGGCCTGCTGTTTACAATATAGAGCTCCACTGAAATAATACTGTGTTTGCAGATATTTCAGTACTCATGTGTTGTTCATGTCCAGCCTCCAATAAGAGTTTTGTATCAACCATGTTTATATGAAGAAACAATATGAACAGAAATTCCAAATAAAATCTTGTTTATATAGTGTTATTTGACCTCCTTTTCAGTGCAGAATTCTATTTACTTATGCTTTCACTCTTATGCAGCATAAAGTAATAATGATATGTACATACAAATAAGAGACTGATGGTGGATTGGAAAGTTCATGTTAAGCCAGTCAGCTAGGGGTCAGTTTTGTGCACTTTCTCTTATATGTCTGTAATTAGCCTGCATATTTAATGCACACAATATGTATTCAAAGTTTTTAGTCGCCTGCTATATTAAGGTGAATATAAGTTAACTGTAATAAGACCAACATCACAAAAAATGATGTTTTAAAGTCACAGAGGTTTTGCTAAATTAGATCCACATCATCTCAAGAAGGCTCAACAGTAGATTCTCGTATCCTGCACTACTCAAATGTACAACAGCTTCATGTTATGGGACAAAAGCATAGTGAGTGCTCTGCACTTAAAGGGCTGCATTGTATTTACTGTACACAAAGAATTACAAGCAGCCAGGGGCAGTGTAAGACTATGGAATCCTGCACAGCTATGCCATCATATGATAAATAAAGATCTTAGTTATGATATAGATTTCCATACTTTGTGGCCCAAGTAGTGTCTGCTCTTTTCAGACTCAGCCACTGGCGGCTACTTTCAGCTGCGTGAAGTTACCTTGGCGGCTAGATCACTGTTTGTACTGTAAACACCCCCCCTCCACAAGCCTCGACTACTGTGTTTTCCACAAGGCGCTACGTAGTAAACAACCCACAAAGTGTTGGATCCCAAAACCAGGCCAGGTTTTAGGCTTGTACTGTCTCTTGGGGATTTGTAATTTGTTGGCTGACATTTGCTCCAACTTACCAATCCCTGTCCTCCTGTAGCTGCTCTACTATACTTACTCAGTAGTAATTCTCTACTGACCTGTTCTCCTTTGAACAATGCCAAGCTGATGCATAAACGGGTCTCTCCCCTAACATGCAAAGAATTGATTTCAGTTGCTGTTGCCAGGCACATCATCAACTTTAGGAAACAGTATCTGTGCAGTGAAACAGGATATGTGTAAGTGCTGCTGTGTTCCAGCACCAAGGACTCAGGGCCTTCACCTCACAACTGGTTGAGGTGTTGGGTGACAGCAGTAGACTGTAGCTTGCTCCAAATAAATAAAATGCTGTAAAGTGAAGAGCAGCACTGAGCTAGTTTGCTGTGTCTTAGCTGAGGCCCAACCTGGCCTGGGGACAAACCAGATGGCAGCCCTGAAAAACTGATTATCAAAGAAAGAAAGAGGGGAAATGCACCATCGCTACAATTTACTGGAGACTCAGACCATTAAATGAGGATCACAAACTTGTGGAAAAACTGGCAGTGGGCACATTCACAATCTTTGACATAATGTCCACCTACCATAAAAAAACTGGGCGTTAATAATCTTTTTGAGTCATGGCTGCCTATGTATATCTCTGTTTCAATAAGCATACCATGATTCATTAATGAGGCAAATTCAGTGACCAAATGCAAGAATAAGTTATGTCAATCTTGCTATTTGATCTTCACAATCAAATGTGCTAGATGTGACATCAGTTCTTTTCTTTGGGTACTTAGAAATCCAGTTAAATAACTTCCATTTGATGCCACTAAACACTACAAGATGTATTGCAGGTTTCTTGGAAAAAGCTATCATTCCATTTAGCTTCTGAAGATAGGCGGGCTCTGAAATGGCTGTCAGAAAAACTGTGATACATATACTTCTATGCGCTTTTGATTTGAGATGGCTTATAAAAGCTACTGCTAGAATAAATATTTTGCAAGTTTTATCCCTTATTGAACTCCCAAGAGGACAGGTGAAATCCTGCATCAATTTGTCTCAGCAGCACTTATTTACCTTGATCTTGAAAGAAATCATCTTTATACTAACCTTATTTTATGATCAAAATAAGACAGAAGTCGTAGTAGTAGTAAAAGTAGAAGTAACACAAATATCTATCTGCTGGAAGGACCACGGGAACCAAAAAACAGAGGCAGATTCCCTAGAAAAGTAAAACGAGGAGATATCAAGATAAATGGGCTTTAATTGTGGAGGAATTCATTTTACAATGTCCAAAAATAAGATTTTAAGAGCCCTTACAGATTTTTCACCCAATAAGAAACATCCAATGAAATGTCTGTTTGGAAAGATAACGCTGTAGCTATATGTGTTCCTGAATAGGTGTTCCTATTCAGCCATCTTTTGCTGAACAGGAACAAAAGGTTGTGTAAATAACATACAACAGACAGGGTTAAACAAGAAGTGAGCAAAATTACATATTTGGGTTGGTCTAACAGTAGTTTTATTTCATTCTATTTACGCTATTTTCACACTAGCGACGTGTTTTTCTTTGGCGTAATTAGTCCAACAATTCTCCGAGAAAAATCTTGCTTTGTTTTTGCACACTGGGGGAAATCTATATTACTGGAAATAGCCTGTGTGCATTCCTATTATCTTTAATGGTGAGGCGGTAAATTCCCAGAATGTAGGATCGGCCAGAGCAGCCCGGGTGGGCGGGGACAAACCCTGCAATTATTCTTGGAAAGCGGATAGGGGGAAGCTGCAGCGCGATTCCTGGGAGCGCCGGTTCAGCGAAGGCAGGAGCAGGGGATGTGGGCTAGAGATGAGCCGCAACCTGTGCAAAAACACCCTCTGAAAATTAAACGGCACCGTTTGCTGCCGGCGATTCGGTGACAAAAGCAAACTCGTTACCCGCCGGTGCGTTTCTCTCCCCGAGTTGATATAAACCAACGCGAACAGCGGCGGTTGAACAGGAGTCGGTGCGGCTGGTGTGACGTCAGAGCCGCTGGTGTTCTGAAGAGTTCTCAGAATAGAATTCTTGGAAATGGTGAATTTTAAAAGCTATGCCTTACACTGTGTCCTTCACACATTAGGAACCCATTCTGGAGACAACACACTCCGTTCTGCTGCTATATATTTTTTATTTTAACAAATGTTTATTTTTCCCGTCAGTTATTTTATATGTATAGATAATTCAGTAGACTAGACTCCGTTTGGGTACGCACAGTACTTAGTGTCTTTACGGCGCTTATAATACTCAAATTAACCCGATGTAAAGACTGTTTTCTTTTATAAGTGCTTTCCTTTGGTCGCGTAAATATTTCGATTTTTGTTTATTTGCGGAAGAAACAGCAACCGGATTTTACCTACAGTATTCAACCTCAGAATGATTCTTTGTGTTCAAGGGTGAGTTGACATTCTTTTGTTTCCGTGTTTTCTCTTTTGTTCAAAACAGGGGTTAAGTCTATTTGTATAATTAGTACAACAAGTTAAAGTTATTTTTTAAAGCCGGTCGGTGAAGAATATTACAGTCTAATATAAAATTTACGGCTGAGATCAACAGTCTGTGTCCTACTTGAGTAAATTCAGTTTAAAGCTTATTTGTAGAATTGTAATAAAAGTTGCCTTTAACACAGATTTGTCAATAAACTGAATATTAATCGATTACAGCGTCAGGTTTTTGACTGTTGAGACGACACCGAATTGACCCGAGAGAAATTATAAACGTTTTCACGATATCGTTGATAACTGCCTACTTTTACAGAGCCGACTCTATATTGAAAGGGTCAAAGTTTAGCACCTGTTAAAAGGCAATAAAAGTAATCCAAGAAAAATTGATGATTATATATTCCGAAATTCACATTGGATTAAAAGGACATGGTGTGCATTCCTGAACTCTGTAAGCAATAATAAAGACTGCTAAGACCAAACCCTTATTTATGTATTTATTTATCAACTCATCCCAATTAAGTCTGAACTGTCACCTTATTTCCAGTCCTACAGCTCTTCTGCCCACTGGACCATCCACTGAAGCCCCACTGGGCATGCGGGCAGGCACAGTATCTCCAACCCATTGCCTTCAAAGCTCCCCTTCAATATGGGACCCCACAAAGGACCTGCGGGCCATTGCTGGCAACTTCTACTATCTAGAAAATTCAGGTACTCTATTCAAGTGCATAGCTGTTACACCTGCTTAAGCAGTCAATGAGCCTTACAAATACGTTTCTGAAAAATCCACAAGCCCTCCCTGGCATTGGGATTGGCATATTTTATTTTGTGCAATAGGTTTAATGAAATTACTTCACTGTCAACTGTTTACAAATGACATGTCAAGCACATTAGCAAATCATCAGAGTAAATAATAATAATCTGTGATCTGTGTGTACAGGGTGGTACTGGGGAGCCATAACAGCGGCTCAGGCCCATGCTGCTCTTCAGGAGGCGTCCGAAGGGGCTTTCTTGGTACGGGACAGCAGCCACCCTCTGTATATGCTGACCCTCTCGGTCAGGACAGCACGAGGTCCTACCAGCATACGAATCCAGTACAGCGGCGCCCAATTTTTGCTAGACTCCAGCTCCCCGGCCCGACCCAGCCTTTTGTCTTTCTCCAGCGTGCCCAGCCTGGTGCAGCACTATATGGGACCCGGGAGAGATGTGGAGGGAGGAAGGGTGGAGGAGGCCCCTTCCAAAGCCTCTCAGCAGACAATCCATGAGACCTCTGTGTTACTAAAACTCAAGAAGGCTGTGTACAAGCCCCAAGGCTTCCCTTCCCTACAGCACCTCACTCGCCTCGTCATTAACAGACACTCTGACTGCCCCGACCAGCTACCACTCCCGAGGCCTCTGTTACGCTACATACAGGACTACCCTTTCAAAGTATGAGATATCCTCGTGGCCTGTGAAGTGGGGGCTCAATTTCGGTCGACGTAAAGGAAAAAAAAAAAAAAAAGAACTGCCCTGCAAGGCCCATGGTGCTCATAAAGGACATTGCTGCTCTAGCAGTGAGAGGCCAGTCACAAAGACACTGGACACAGGATCGTGGGTGTCACACACCCCTGAAAAAAGAGTAATTGCGAGCAAACGTTGGTACTGTAATCTCAACTTATTTTATGACGGATGTGGAAATTGTCTGTATTTTACGTACCCTCATCACTTCTGGATGTATATACTCTATACTGCTCCCAAGCAGTAAAACTGTTTTTTTTTTTCTTTGGATGTATTTTCACCATTTTATTTTTGTCACAGTAAGCATCTGACTTTTTTCTACCTTTTAAATCTGTACATTTTTCTATTAAAAAGAACTTACTGCAGTATAATTTCTGTCTTTAATGTCTCTTTGTCTTGTAGTCGTTAAAATGCCACATTACTCACGGGGTAATGTGAAATAATATCATCATCATTATTATTATTGTAATTAAAAATGACATGATGACTGTTCTTGTGACACTTGTTAAGAAATATTTGTGGTTGCAATCATCTCTGGATGTCAAAGAATATGTGGGCTTTGAGCTCGAAGTGTGTGAGAGGTGGATTGTGCGAGAAAATGAAGGCCAAATTGTGTGTTTTTGCTAAACAATGCGCACAGCCTGCATCTGAGTCAGCTAGTGGACAAGCGAAGGGGAGGACCATTCATCAGCGGATTCGCAGAACTGCTGAATGCTTTCTCGGAGGGTGAGATTCTGAGAGGGCGGGTTCTAAGAAAAGCCTCAGTAATTACCTTCAGCCTTGAGCACGCTTTTTTGATATCTCTCACACATTTTTTTTTTTCCACAAAGAAACAGCACAAAATCACAAACGCTGCCAGATCAAAATCCGCCGGCAACACGAATGTGATGTAAGCTTCTGTGAAGAGTGAATTCTGGATTGTCAAATGAGTGTGTACATGTGTTTTGGCGGCCTGGTGGGGGTGGGGGTGGGTGAGCCGGGGCTGTGACCACCTGGCGTAAAGCCAGTGTAATAGGATCTCAGTTTCTCAATCCAGATCCTTCTCGTGTTCCGTATTTTACTTCTCATTCTGGAGGATGCAGAACCGAGGCCTAGGAAACAAAGACAAATCAGTGAGGTGTGCTCAGTATCATTATTACCTATAGCGCTAGAATGGAGTATATGCCGGGGAGAGGGCATCTGCATGTGACATGAAAAAGCAGCAATGATGTCATCTCCTCATAGTTTAACAATATTACCTAAGTAAACACATATTGACAATGACAGAACTATAAGATCAGGACTGAATTCAATTTCTGTATGAAATCACACCAGGCAAAATGATGACTAAACAGTGACTAGGCGGCAGACATAACGCTGAGCTTTTCTCCAGACGGACCTGCCGGTGACATCGTGCCGTGTCTCCATGTAACGTAGCTCCTCTACATGCGCCTCCACCCACCCCTGAATGAGCGGGGGGTGCCTGGGGTCCACTTCCAAGTAAACCCGACTGTGAGCGATAGACAGAGGACACAGAGTGAATTAACATTTCATTAATTAATGGAATAACAAAAGCACATTGACATGGAAGCGGTGGCACATGCCTGGAACTGAATTAACTGGAAGTCCTTTTAAAAGCTTAACTCATTAAAAAGGCAACATGATACATGTTTTCCCGCACATGCCTTTCTTGTGACAAGCCGCGGCTTTTGGGAATTAAGCCCAGGTGGGGAGTGTGTAGTTGTGTGTGTGTATGGAGGAGAAGGAGGAGGGGTGTGTGTGTGTGTGTGTGTGTGTGTGTGTGCGCGTGCGTGCATGTGTGTGTTTTCTGCGTGTTTGGTGTGTGTTTTGCCATTACATTAGAATCAGTGTTATTAACAGCAGGATTAGTGCAGCCTTCTTCTCTGGCCATCTGGCCTCTCGGCCAATC
>OMKZ01046314.1:0-20859 GCA_900302535.1 Neoniphon sammara | reverse complement strand
ACACACACACACACACACACACACAGACAGAGACACAGACACAGACAAAAATATTGGAAAAGAAAAAAAAGGATTGTAGAGGGGGAGGAGAAGGATTGTGATTGCGAAGAAACCTGAAACCTGTTGGTGCTTTTATATTGTGAATTTGATGACCAGTGAGATAGAGGCATGGTGCTGGTTGGTTCAGTGAGTGAGGTGCATCCACTTACATGCCTACACTACTGACTTATTGTGAATCAACAAATTAAGGCCACAGTTCAGTTTAGTCATATACACAGTTCAAAGAAACATAATTTTACATCATAGCGTTTAAAAAACAGTTTATGTGCATTTGTTTGATAGTTTACTTAGTATAGAGAGGATGTGATGCTGTGAGATCCAGCCCACAGTCACATGGCAAGTCAAAAGGCTGAGCAGCAATATAGGTGTGTTAACTGGGTGATACTTACACTGATAATTACGTTAATTAGACTAAGGAATTTACATGACAGTTACTATCATCTGAGTATCAGCTTAATCGGGTTAAGGTTGGATTATTAGTGTGCATGAAAACATGCTGCATGCATGAGTAAGACCCTTTTAAAAGCTCATAATTGCAGTATGGCAAACCAGGTGAAATGCTGTTGCCCCACTACTGGGTTTGTTTACACACTTTTGCCAAAGTACAGATTTCAAATACTGCATTGCAATATTTGCATTTGAATACTGCAATATTTCATATTTTCATAAACAGTAAAAACAGTAAACAAACTAAACAGATAAGTGAAAACACATAAGACGACAATAATCTGGTCTGATGATCAAGAATAATCTCATGACTTATAATAGTACAACCGAAATCAAACAACTGAAACAGATGTTAAAAAGAACAGCTGATTACTCAGCTAGAATTACACTGAAAGACATTTTAAGGGAAAGGTGTACAGTTACTTCTCATGTTTTCTTTATTTCATGGTAGTTTGTTTGGCAATGATTCAAAGCTATTTCAAAAACCTGTATGCTAATGATGAACAAATAAACATTAATAATTCATTGTTCAAATGCCCTTCCAAAAACTATTGAACATAACCACTGACATTTGAAAGATGTGTACAGCACTGCTGGTTGTACAATAAAAGAACCAGAATAAATAGAGTTGTGCTATGCTTTTTGGAGGGTATTGACAGCACTGTTCCTCTTTACAAAGTTAGTAATCAATAAAGTGGCATTCAGATTTAAATGAAGAATCAGTCGGTTGGGAATTTTGATTAATCAAGATTTACGTTATGAAGGTCTGAATGAGCAGAAACGTTTTGTTCATTCTTGGTTGAGCCAAAATGTTCTTACACTTCCTACTTTAGATTGTTTCAAACTGTGCCTCATCATTATGCTATTTTGTACAATATGAAAGTATAGAGTAAGCAAAAAATTTGTACCATTAACAGATTCATAAGAACGTGCATAATGAGGTGCATAATGTTATTTGAGTAACAGAGTAGTTTAATGAATTACCGTTTTAAATGAGGTAATGTTATTACAGTAACCGTTACAAGCAATATATACTCCACCAGCCATATGAAAAACCAAGGCCATTTTGCACACGACAAACCCATCTCTACGTAGCTTCAGGTAGATATCTTGATCCAGTGATTAGACACGAATTTCTGTTTCAACTCCTTGCCAATAATGAGCGACAAACATGAATTTATACATCAGAGTTAATCAGTGACAGTTGAGAAGAGTTGGTGATGTTCTTTTGTCATCTGAGTCTTCTTTTCTGTACGCTGAAAACACTGATGAGCCGCATAACACCATACGACCCCCACAGGGAGGAACACGTGGAGGGCAGCTTAGCATGTCTTTCATGTGCTGGAAGTCTCGCAGGATGTATCAAAGTACCCCACCTATACCAGTGTGTACCTGAAACAAGCAAGCGCTACAAAAGAAAAGGTGTGCGAATCTGTTAATGAGAGGTTGAATACAAGTTTTAACTTCGGCCAGGAATTCCCCCATGTGCGTGTTCTCGGAAATGCAAATGATGTCACTTTAGCGCGCAAAATGCATATTCATTATTTTCTGGCACGCTGGAAATGGAGTCTTCAGCTGTCCTAATAACAGTGTAACGTGCCTTCTGTGGATTCCTCTCAGCGTCTGAAGAGTTGTAGGGATTGTGCCGTTTGGAGGTGATTGTTTTGTACGTTCTGCAGCTTTGAAACTAAGAGAAAAAAACGAATAAAAAAGACGTCTTGTATGATTGGTGTTTTTTTTTTCTCTTCTTGAAGGTATGATTAGCATGTCGTGTTTGCAATTCAGTCATCTTATTAAAGAGCACTGTGCTGTTTCATATTATTGTGAAACAGCTTCTCAAGCACACCACATCAGCTCAGAGGATGAAATGAGGAATGATGCGGAGAAGAGAGAGCGAGGGAGGGGGTGAGAGGGAGAGAGAGACAGACCGAACGACAGACAGACAGAGAGAGAGAGAGAGACTGTGAAGAAGGCACCATGGGAAGGCTGCACACAACAGCCTCAAAGTGGAAGTTGTGACTCTTGGATAGTGAGACTCAGCGGTAAGTGTTCAGGCTTGGTGCTACAAAGGGCAGTGTAGCGCTCACTTTGATTGAATCAATTGCTCTGTGTAAGTAGCTGCTGGTGCTGGCCTCCCCAGAGTGACAGAGAGGTCTGTAGAAACTGAACCAATCCAGCCTTCTGTGGCCAGAAAACAGGGAAGATTAACAGTGCAATGCATCATAGCTGTGGCGACCACTGAAGTGTAGCAGACTGTATTTATTGACTCATTGACTGTATTGATTGTCTCAATTGATGAAAAGTCCAGAGACAACAGACAGATGCACAGCGGGTTATGCAAAAAAGATGATTGGTAATGTTAGTCCTGTTATTTCATTGGATGAAACATGATTAAAGTCGGATTTCTAGGAAGGAGCATTTCATTGCAAAACCCTGTTATTTTCATTTTGCTGTAGCATTGGTATCCACCTAGTTACTGCTGCTGATCACAAGTGGCTGGTAATAAACCTCAGGTACAGCACATTTCCTCGGCAGACATCATCTGATTCAAGTTAAGTACACACAGTAATGGCTTAGCAATTTATCTGGGTGTGTATGTAGCTTTCCTTGACAGTGAATTCTCACTATGACATTGACATTGTTCCAGCGGCAGGTTTACTGAACACGCCATTAATCTCTAATGACAGACGACTGCGTTGCAGCAGATGTTTGTTAACAAACTTCTGCTCAGTCCTCCTGTGTTCTTCTTCACCCCCATTGACATATATTACTGTGACAAGAGGAGGGTCGCATGGCAAACAGCTGAGGACTCTAAGATTTATCGAATCTGATATTTTGGGTGTGTATTGGCATGAAAAAAATTGCTCTTGTCAGGATGCAGAATCATTAAATGCACAACTAACCTTTGACATTTGTGGTAAATGAATTCATCTGTCATATTATCCCAAAACCACCTCTATAGCACCTGGTCATCAGTATGCTAATGTTCAACACTGTGTATGTATGCAATTAATGAGTGCAGGATAACTGAAATATTGATTGAGTAAATTAACACTTTGGTAAACTTGACACAAAAAGGATTGTCCTCACTCAGAATACAAACACTGACAACTTAAAAAATGAGCGCATGTCAAGGGATTATTGTACTATATGTCTATCATTTTTTTTCTTTTTCTTTCTACAGCAGCAGGACAGTGTTAAAAGAAATAATACATAGCACTTCATGGCCTCAACCATTTGAATAGAATGTCTTTTTGTACTGTATGCTGGTGAGTGGGCGTGAGGGCAACAAACTGCAAGGAAAGTAAAGGGAGAAGAAACAGGCAGAATTTACCCTTAGGGCTCATGAGGTAAGGACACTTAACTCATCGCATGCATTGCCATAGTCAATATGATTTTTATATCAGCTCTATGCTTTAAAAACAAAAGGAATAAATCATCTCCTTTTCACAAATATAAATATATTTTATGTATAGTATATACAATAATGTTTTGCCATCATCAACAACATTAGTACTGAGGGAGAGAAAAAAGCATGTCAGTAAACTCTTGCTTATGGATACAGACACTGCAAAGACAGCCATGATTGATTGGCGTGCTCAAGCACTCTTTCTGAACATGAAGCAATGCGATAGTTGTTTTATTGAGAAGGCTGGTGGTGTGGCTGTGCTGTGCCATGCCGCAGTCTGCTAGTCCTGAGAGCTACGAGATTCACTGCCTTCCTCCAGCTCCCATTCAAAGTTCTGGCCAGTCATTTGGTAGAACATCATGTTAAAGGGCTTGTAGAACTTGTGCAGTCGCCGAATCACGTCAGGGTCAATTTTAGGATGAGTTCTCCCCTTGGACTTGCCAAGACATCTGGGAGTGCTGCTGTCCTCTGGCTTCTTCAGACAAGGAAATCCTTTTGTTTTATTGAAGTAAAAATGTTTGTCTGTGACGATCCGCTTGAGTCCCAGGAAGTCCTGCACTTTGGCCATCTCACCCGCAGGATCAACAATAAGCCTCTCTCCGCTGACAAAGTGCATCTGCGAGAGAGGGAAGTACTGCATCCAGCTCTCCAAGTGGAGCGCATATATTCCTATGCGTAAAGCGCTCCATGAGGCATCTATAAGACCCAGCGTCCGGTTCTTAAAAGCCAGCACTTCAAAGGTCGGGATCTCAGGTTTCTTGGACAAAGTCTGCGTATAGTCTGAAATGGCTCTAGTGACAGGATTACGCACCACAATAATAAGCTTGATGTCCCTGGCCATGGAGTGGATGCGCTTCGGGGCATGGTTAGTCACAAAGTAGCTGGGTGTCTTTTCCATGGTGATCTGTCCCTCCAGCGTTGAAGGCATCAGGTCTCTGGGAACACAAACAGCAGAAACAGCAGCTGAGCACGGTATAATACCCAACACCTACTGCAGTGCAAATGAAATACCCAAGGACACGGTATAAGCAAATTTGGTACATTTATTAAGCAGTACATTATTTGAAATTACAAGTGAAAATAACTGTTATTATCACTGGACATTATGTTGCGAGGAGAAACATACAGCTAATTACATCCATGGAGTAATATGCAAGAGATAAAAGAAAGAAGATGAAACGGCAGGCGAGCAAGTATGCTCATTGCTTAATTGACTCCATCTGTGTTACTCCAGGAGCTGTTTTGGAACTTTAATAATGAGTTCACTGCATATCATTAATACTGGGGTGCCTGGGGTATTGTTTTGTCATACATTTATTATGCGAGCCAGGCTCCACACTCAGGCAGGCAGGCAGTTTTATTTCTCAGTATTCACATACACTTCCCCGGCTCTGTGTATAGGCACTTCTTTTCTCCTCCTTTCTGTACTACATTTAAGGTTAGAGGCTGTTCATTGAAGGGGGCAGTGATTAATTGTGAGATTCAAGGTGATAATTTGTAATAGAATAGAAATGTCCCCCATTTGGAAAAAATTTATCTCAGGGATAGCGGTAAACTATTTGCCATTGCAACAAATATTATGTTCAACTTCATTCCTGCGAATGAGTTGTGGAATAAATCAATGCAGAGGCAAGTATAATTCATACACACAGAAGCGAGTCTTGTTTCCACAGTTTCTATTTTTTGTATCGATAATAAAGCATAGCATTTGCCTCAAGCAAATCCTTATCAAATGCTTACACTGATGTTCATTCCAATCCGTGCGGTTTTCTTTGTTTATAGGCTATGTGATTCTGTGCTAAATTGGTACATTAAATCCTCTGTGAGACACGCCATTTATTTACTTACAGCAAATACTAGCACAGGAACTCTAAGATATAATGTAAAAAGGAAGAGAATCCAAGCATGCAGAATGTTTTTCCAAAATTAAGTAATCTTTGCTTGGAAATGAAGTTATCATTTCGAAACAAACAACCAAGTCCACATTTTTTCCAGCCATAGGATTACCCAGTCAGTCCACAAAATTCCTTATAATTTTATGATTAAAGCAATTTCCTTCTCCTTGCAATATTTTTTTTTCCATTAAATTGGTCAGCACCACAAACCTACAGTTGTAACAATATAGTCACATCAATCATTTGCATCTTGGACATATTCTAAATTAACTGTTCTCCAGCAAAGAATCCAATTTACTCTGCAAAACACATCAACTGTTATGCACATATCGACCACCCTCACACACATGCACCCATGGATACTGGGCTGCAAGTCTCACAAGTGTCCTGGTAATTGCATCTCAGTAACAGTATTGCATTCCTGATGGGTAATTTCCCCCCGGATTATGTTTGTCTCCAGACACTATAGAACTGTGGTTACTTCTTGGCCTGTAATGGGATATTAAACATATCTACAGATCGCATGGTCACAGGAAAGAGTATTAGTTTTCATTATATTCCATCACTTTCCACCTTATTCACTTACATTAATGAATGGCTAAAGATTTTTCTAACCTTTCAAGGTCTTCAGTTGTTTGCTATTTCAACTCAGATATAAAGAAAGCATGGTAGATGGTATGAGTGTGTAACATCACCATGTGTGGAGATAAACAACACAGAGGGTGATCTCGCAAACATACCGTAACAAATCACCTTGAAACAACCCTCGCAATGCACCTTCGGTGTAGACCTGCTGTACGAGCATGAGCTGGAGTGTCTCAGTGGTAATGTGCTGTGCATCTTTGGAGCATATCCAATTGACAGGACAGATGAACAATGTTCAAGGTTACCTTTTTGAAGGCTTGCACATAACAAGCTATTGTCCTCATCAGCCTCAATGTTGCTCATTATATGTCTAATTATAAAAAAAAATGGAAATTGCACAAGCCACATACTTTCTTATGTGATTGAGGTCCCATTTTGATTGGGAATCAGTCATGGATCACGTACATCTAAAATGTCAGTGGGACGGAGAGGCGGAACAAAAATCAAAATGCTGATAAACAAGCTAATTTCCCTGTGCATGGCAAATGACTCCACTGGCCTTGCAGTCTAGTGGAACTGGAGTAAACAAGAGCAAACAGTTAACTCTCGCTCCTCTCCGCATCAGCTGTTCAGCTCAACATAGGTCATTCAGGTGGGTAGGTAAATAAAATGCATAGCGCTAAAGAGGCCCTGCTTACCATCTGCTGTTTACTGGCTCAGACCAAGAAAACATCACATAACATTTAGTTCCTGTATTTTAACACACATCCAACCCTTTATTTACATAGAAAAACAAAAATGTGAAAATAAAGTTGCCTCATACTTCTGCCTCATTATTCAATTGTTGTACGGAATAAGTTATAATGGCCCATACAATGACAAACATGCTAACGTTTGCTTAAATGAGAGTTAACATGATAAATGGAGAAATATTTGCAGTTGAATAACTAACAGACTAAATGATAGTGATTCTTTTTATCAGTAAATGACTCTATAAAACACAGACCACAGTTATAATGTGTACTATTTAAAGAATAACATATTTTGATACATTCATTTGAATAATTTAAGTTATTGTTATACTGTTATATTTTTATTTTTACTTTTTGCATGCACCAATATCACCACAGCAAATTTTTAATACAAGCATGCCGACGTTTTTTTGGTACTCTTCATTAAGCCCATGCAGTGTGAAATCCAGAACTAGAAGATGGTCAGCTGACTGCAAAAATGCATCATTCAGAAGGTGTAGTGTACCAAATTAGAGCAAATTTTGTGTTCATTATAAGAGAAACTAATCTTTACAGATGATCACAGTTCTTCATGCCACTGCATCCTAAATGCTCACTGCAGAAGTGCTCTGGAACATGCCCAAGCATTTAACTCCATGTTTCATTATGTTCTATCAAACTTGTGAAAGGGGAATATTTTGAGGCATGATGAGGTGAGGGATCACGGTAATTTACATCCCAGATACTAATAGGGCCGAGCTGTTTCTTGAAGCATACAGAGAGGCTCTCCAGAGAAGCTTAGTTGTTTCTAATCAACACTGGCAGAGAAATAAAAGCTCACCCAATCTCTTATTTCGATTGATCATGGCTCTGCTACAGAGTGGTAATCCATTGAGCTTTCTCCATGTCATGTTAAATGCAAGCAATTATTCTGGAGAGGTGGCCAGAAAATAAATACAATAAAATAAATAATATTAAAAACTACCAAGATAATCGTATGTTATTTTTATGTGTGTTTGTTTTCTGTCAATACCGACTCAGTAGCACAGATTAATTTATTGTCTTGGAAGTGTAGGAGTCTTTGCCCTTTGCAACTGCAAGGTGAATTTCAGTCTAAACTTCTGTGATTGTTGGAAGAGACCCTGTTAAACTCTGAACGACGCTAGCCAAATGCTAAGGATGCTTTTCACTCATCCTTTTTACTAATCCTGGTATTGCAGTGAAAATGTTTTAAACGTCTACAGCTTCTTATAGCCTACAAGTTTCTTTTTTTACGGCAGAACCCTATAGCAGCTTTTCTAATTACCTCTTGACATCGTCATGTTCATGAAATCTTGAGTGACAGCTAAGTTATTGCTGAAATTGTTTTGCTAAATGAAATCTCACCATGGACAGTGTCAACTAAAAAAAAAAAAAAGTAATTGTAACTGAGGTGTTAATTTGTGATCCAACTGCAAATATCAATCAGTTGTGTAAGCAGCTACTTTCAGCAACAACAATCCATCAAGACATTTGAAGTGAAAGATAATGTGGTCACTTTGCAGTGAATATACCCCTTGTTGCCCTTAGAATGACATGTTTGTGATTACAGCAGTACAAAGAACACAAACAGCGGTTTACAGAGAAGTGGAAAAAACTCAGTTGGTCAAATGAGTCATTCTTCACTCTGCTCACAACAAGTGGATGTGTACATGTTTGGCACACATAAAAACAAGCCTACAGGCCAGAGCAAAGGGCTCCTAGTGGGTCTGTTATGGTGTGGGATGCATTGTTCTGTCGTGGTTTAGGTGCTCTTCTCCTAACAGAGAGAGCAAACAGAAACAAACACGCTGCCATTCTGAGGGATACAATCAACTACCGGGAAAGAATCTATATCCTGATGGGTATGTTTTTATTTTTTTTTTATTTTTTCTGTACAATGCTCTCTCCGCAGGGCCTGAGTGATCACTGAATGGTTTGATGAGCATAAAAATGGTATGAACTCTTTGCCAGAGGACACACATCCGGTGATTGACTGGTCGATGTTGATGTAGGAATATTTGCCCAAAGGCATGTCTGAATGGTAAAGGCCCACCCAATGGAGTGTACAAGATTGTTTTATTTTTTGACTGCACCACACTTTCCCTCCCTGCATTCTGTGTGTAGTAATAGAATCCATTCAGTAGTCCTACCTTGAGGTAGGGATTTTTGGCGTTCAAGTATCAAATAGCACAGAAATTTTGACAAAATACCTCGATATTGTTAATGTTATGATGTTGGGGGAATGGCTATTGGTGGTTTCATGAGATATTTATACACAAGTGATATTTCTGATCATTAGTAATGTGGATATGATGACCAAACAGGTAGATGCAAGTATCAGAACAACTAGAGCAGTCAATTAAGTTCAGAAAATTGCATCCCTTTACTGTAATGCAGCCTCTAAAACCAGTAAAAGACAACACTTCTACCACAACACAATATTACAATATACTAAATCCCAGATATTCAGTCTCGTATCATGATACTGATTTAATATCGATATATTACCCTGCCTTGAAGCTGTCCAGTACACCCACAATCTTACAGAGTTAGGAAGTTGCTTGGTAATTTCTTGGTGTTTATTTTAACCCAAAGTGTAGATTAAATAAATTTTAAGTGATTTTCCTGTGATTGTCCTCTCTTGCATTGTGCACTCAAGAAAGGTTAAATAAAGCAAATGCTAAGAATTATTTGCAAATGCTGTGTGACTGATATCTCGTTAGTCACTGGTTACAGCCAATCTTTTTTCTTATTTTTTTTTCTCTCTCCTACTTAAATGAATGGCATGGAGAGGAGCAAGGGCATGGAAACACATGTAACAGCAGAAATCCTATACCACAATATTATCTAGTTTATTTACAAGCACAACATGTCTGTTGAATGGCAGAAAGAATACGCTTGTGAGTGTAATTAAAACATAACAGTCTCCCCACTGCATATAAGCCTATTATACTTCTACAGAACAGTGAGTTTCAACAGAATAGTTGAGGACAGAACTGACAGCTGGTCCTGATCAAAACCCTATTCCCCGCTCTCTTCCTGAGATCCCCTAAAGACCATTTCACTTCCAACAGTGGGCGAGCCAGGTACTTCTCTACCCACATCACCAGACTGCAGTGCTGAGATCTGAAGCTAAGCTCATATGCCCTTTGGACATAGAACATCATGAAATAAAGCGAAGGGAAGGGAGAAAACTATGTGGATGTTTGGGATGCCATAGTACACTGCATCATTAGTCCATGATAGTGTGTTTATAAAATTAGTCTATTTTTAACTGTATTAAAACCCAGAGAGAAAATAGAAGCAACAATATCACAAATCAAAGACTCAAAGGATATTACCTGCTATTTTAAAGTTCAATATCCCTGTCAGTGTTTTTGACATTATTGGCTATAAAAAGGGTAACCATCCCTTGTCCCAATCTAGAAATAAACATACAAGCCCCATACCAAAAATAATATTCTTATATAATGGCTCATCTGTGCTCAAATAAAGAGAGCAGCAATAGCAATCTGCCACTCCTCTGAATAATGATTTTGGTATTTTTAATGTTCTTTGCTTGTTTGTTTATTTGCCTTTGGATGAGTTGATGAGAGTGCTTCAGGCTACACTCATACAATTTGATCACAATTGCCCTCAATATTCTGTTATTGATGTTGCCACTGCAAAAACAAGCAATCATGATGTGCTGTGCTGTACTCTGCGCTACAGCAACAGTGAACAGACTCGTAAAAATGATCACTCACTTCTATATCTTTCAGTTTCGTTTATTTACAAAGTTGTAACACTGTCTAAAAACTATTACCTTAACCAGATCATATCAACCGCATAGCAAAAGTGTTTTTGATGCCACATTTCATCAGTGTTGATATGCTTAGGATAGCAATAATATGCCACTCATTTCAATATGATCGCTAATGTTCTCTGCTTTTGTTTATGTGGCTTTGGATGAGCTGACGAGAACATTTCAGACTACACAAAATTACTACTCCCCTCCCCTCCTTGGTGTTCCAGTTAAAAATGCACTGTATTCTCCTCTATAAAACAGAAAGAATTGTCATTCATCTCTGCATCCTTTAATATTATTCACTTACAGGGTTAAAGCACTATCAAAAAAATGTATTAGCTTAAAGAAAAGCACCAACAGTAATTGGAAGTCACACCTGAATAAATCAGAAGCAAAGGCTAAAATTTACATCCAGGAAATGTTGCAGATCCAGTTCAGTTAAGCAGAACCAATTAATATGACAGTTTGAACATGATAGATTTCCTAGCCTAAGAGGAATGGCCAGCACTTATCCAATCACTTCAGGAGATTTTACTGAAGTTGACCACAGATGCAACTCCACAACGTCTGACTGCAGCATGAATCAACACTTTATATGCATTTTGTTTTATAGCACATTCATAACTTACATGCATATTCATGAATACAGATTCACTACATATGTAGTTTTTATTAGGTGTTCATGCAATAGTTATATTATTGGAGACAAAGCAGTGCAAGAGTGTGTCGATTCCCTGAGTGTAATTTACAAAATGAAAGGCTGCCTGACAATTGCCATTTTTAATTTAAAAATGTTACGTGCACTCACCCTGCGGTAATACCACATCTGACAAGATGACAAGAGTGAAGGGCATCTATTATTGTGTGGATAAACATGTGGGTATGCAAGACATAAACTGCTTTACATCAGAAATAGCCCATATGGCTTAAACCATCCTCATGGCCAAGTGGCATAAAACCAGTCATTAAAGACAGCAAATTAAAGAGCATCTGTGTCTGAATTCATTCTCTACAACAGGATAGTAAACTGATCTTTTAATTTTTGATGTAATGTTTGGAGTCCTTGCACATAAACAATGCATAGAACAGACTATTGATAATATATTGAACCTTTTGTGTAGGTATGTTGATCAGTTAAGCACCTGACCATGAATATTTCCAGAAAATTACCTATCTGAGTCATTTCTTTTTCCCATTTTTCCCAATTCATTATGGAGCTGTGGGTCAGTGTGACACCACAAAGGAAGCTGCACAAACTCTTACCTACAAGAGACTTTAGTGGATATTCAGTAATACAGACAGAACTGAAAAATGAACTGAAATTCAGTGGTATTCTCCTTTGAGAGAAATTTCAGGTCACTCAAAGAATGTCAGAATGAATGTAAGGGGAAAATTACAGAAGGCAAAGTTGTTATTGCTGCCATTTCTCATATAGCAAACTGTGTGCTATAAGTGCTTAGAAATGTCAATGCCTGTCTCTCGCTGCCTAAAGCACAGGGCTGCTGCTGCTTATTGTCTCAACCTTTACAACTACCTGCAATGGTGAGGGCGACCATTGCAGTTTTTTATTATTTACTGGTTATTCATTGGCTTTGACTGTCACTAATACACTTGCAAGGCTACCATTATTTAAAACAAATTTAAAATACAGCAAACCAACAGTGCAAAATATGCAACTGGCTAGCTGGTGTAAATGAGGGAAAAAATTACATTGGAACACAAATAGAGCACAAATGCATTCAGTTCAAATGGATAATAATACAGTATGCGCTTAAATGGTGACAATGGTGAAATTGGGGTCCAAACCTGAGGACACTGCAACAAATAGGTCTTTGTGTCAAGTGGTGTTTGTCTCATTGCTGCTGTCAACAGCTAGCTAAGTCTGCTAACTTTCTAACCCACAACTTTAAAATCCTGCTAATCCTCACATGCTGTTTCCAGAGGACTCTATGGTCACTCCAAGATGTGCAAATCCCATTACTGCAAACAGCAGTGCATATAACAGGTAGTCTAGTCATTTGTTTTAAATGTCCGGCTTCTTCAGTGGATGTGACCAAGAGCCACATTGTTAAATGGCCATCCTCAGCATTGACAAGAACTTGCCTCAGGCATGTAACTCCTTTTTTTTCTAAGCCAGTGAAGAAGAGGTCAAAAGGTAACAACAGCTCAGGTCTTGATCAGCTGAACAGAGAACCACTGCAGGCAAAGGGGTCCTGGACAGATTTGATAATGACTTGACTGTTACCTTGTTGTTATGCACCATAGTGACCAATACATAGGCTCATATCTGTACTTTCTTATTATTTATAATGTTCTGCATTTTATCTCCCTTACATTTTCTTTCTTTGTGTTAAGACTTGTTGAGTTTATTTGATGGAGAAGAGACTACTAATAGAATAAAATGACATGGAATTGGAATTTCTCTGGAGCTCCAATGCCATAACAGCCCCATCAACAAAAATAATGAGTGGGATAAGATTCATGTTTGACCCCTTGTTATAATGGATGCATCTGCTGAAGCACATTGACATTGAACAGCAGTGAAATATACATCGGTGCTGCTGATGAAAAAGTGGTTGAAGTTGATGCAACATAAAAAAAAAGCACAATGTATATAAAGATGTGATGGAATAGTATGCAAGATGCAGTGTTTGGACAGCAGTCGATGACTCCAGGTTGTCAGAAAATAAAGTCAGTGTGACAAAAGCAAATTATTTTCTCTTGAGAGTTGTACTTCTCTATTCTAGAAAGTGAATGTGGCAGCCTACTGGTGAGTGTAATCTTAGACAGGTGGTTTCAAGCTACTCATATTTTCTCAATCACATTTTTTTTTTTTATGATGCTGAGCTGATTCCCAACAGAGTATTGCATTTCAAACAATGGTGTACAACATGTGTGATAAGTTATCTAGTGTGTGGTGCTGTCAGTGAATTGCTGGACTGGTATTATTGCTGATGCTATCCTCATGAGTATTGCAGTTTGAATATGGGTAAATTCTTCATAATGTTATCTAGGCTACAGGTGTTTTCCATGTACGGTCTTAACTCGAGGAATATGTGTTTCCTCTGCTTCTGCGTGCTGGAGAAATGTAGGTCTTTGGGTCTTTGCATTTGGACATCCTCCAAGATTTTTGTTCCCGTACCAAACAATTATGGGGAAATGCACAAAATGAAACACAATAAAAAGAATTGAAAATTAGATGCTTGAACTTGAAATGAAAACTAAAACGGTTCAACTGTTTTTTGTTTTTATCGTTATTTGATGAAAGGACTTAGGACATAGAGACTGACGGGCAGTCAATAAATGGTGTTGTTTTTCCAGAATAACATCCATCATAAATGTAGCAGAACAGATTGAAGTGCAATCCAAACTCATAACAACATAACAGTGCATGTTTTGCAGCCATTTTTACAGTGAGCATATCATACATACCCACGTTTAAGGTACACATTGTTGCAATAGGGGTAACAGATTTTCTGTATCTCACTGGTGAGAGTTAGGCTAAAATGAGTGAGACAAACCTGACCTTTCAATTCTCTTGTTAAATTGAAAATGGTTCACTGAGAAAAGCTTATCAGCTACTATTACTCACAGCAACATTTATTTATTTATTTATTTTTATTATTCAAGTAGTTTCACAACATTCTACTAAAAGAATAAATTCTTTATCGGTTGTATTTCAACTTTGAGTTGTTTGTTGATGGTTTTATTGAGCCATGGTTTTATAGGTGATTCTCCAGAGTAGGGGCTACTTATTCCTACAACTGTTGGGGAAGGGATTAAGGGAATTGGTAAGGTGTTACTACAGATCAACACAGGTGTAGAGGGAACACACTAGGCCACAACCCCTTTCGGGTAGACCCCCGTGACACTGAAAATTTCTGAGGTTGCATCCTTTCCCCCATCTAGTACAGGTACATCTGAGTTGAATCACAGTGGGGTGGCCGGGACTAGATCCTTGGTTGCCCTGCCATCTGGAGATAGCAGCAGAGGTCCCTTACTACACAGGTATTGCTCTACCTGTTACATATATTCAACTACCAACATTGTATTTCCTTTTTTTCTGGCTTTGCTGTGTTTTCCTGTTGAGCACAGACATTGACCACACTATTGCTTAGCTTATCAAACTAGTAGCCACCTCTTTGTCCGATCAAATCTCATCTGTGCAAGTATGTAAAACAAAAAGTTGTGTATTCCAGCACGACCAACAGGCTGAGGTTCTCCTGAAGTAGCTTTGGCTTAGCTCTACAGAGCATCTCTGTTAGTGCTTAGCAGCTGAACTAAACTGTGAAGGACAAGTTGTGCTTCGATCATTTTGAGGTTTTACAGTGAGTCTTTCTAATTCCTTTGCTCATTTTGGTGTTTCTGTGCTGTTAGTGTAGCCCTTGATAATTTCAAGGATGTGATGGCATTGCATGCAGGTTCAGTGCAGAGGGTGTGTTGACATCGTAAACTATTACATTGAAAACCACAAATCGTGGTTGAAGGGGCAGGCGTTTAAGCCTCAGCATGTACTGCTTTAAAATAGGACCCCAAGGAGCATGCCTTAGTGGAACCTTGCAGTGGTTGGCTCCATGTCATGGTATTATATTACAAACTATATTAGCTACATAATGTTTATCACCATTCACTGACAGCCATTCTGCTAACCTTCTCCAGCACAGGACAGTTTTCCAACATGAGCTGGACATAAACAACTCTAGAGACCCATTTACACTAACATCTCCACTGGCAATCAGCTGGACTGTCACGTCATTGCGACCAGTGTAAGCAGCTGAAATTCCTTTTGAAATTTAATTATTAACTTAATTAACTGTCACAATAGAGTCCTCCACACCTGTAGTGTAGCCAGTTTGAGCTAAGTTTGAGCTCAACATTGTCCAAGCCTGATATATTTAACTTTTGCCCAATCCTGTGTGCCAACAAGCCAAAACGGCCTGTCCAGATATAATAAAGTTAATAGTTTTCCAACAAAGTTTAACAACAGCTACAAACTTCTCATAATCCTCCTGATGTAGCGCCACTCAGACCATGTTTATTTGTTTTTTTGTGGATAACTATTCACTGCAACAGTATTTCACAATGAGGTTAAGATCTTCCCTCTGCCTCGCAATATGTCCTGTACACATCTACTATCCATTGCCCCCAAAAGCTCATTTAATGACTCTCACAAAAGTTGTTGCATAAGCTTCCAGGTTTCTCAGATTACTGCTAGCATTACTAATACTGATGCCTCAATGCCACTTCATCGGCACTGGCACTTCTAAATCAAACACACTCATTAATTATATGCCCCAAAATGACAGGTGGGGGATATTATATATTATTTGACTATTGTCAAATTTGCCGTGCATATTCATGATATCTAGAGGAAGAACTTTATTGATTTCGAATGACCCCATGACCTTTTCTTTAGTGGCATCATCAGGCCAACCTTTCAATTTGTGAACATGATAATGTTAGCGCAAATGTTAGCAAAAGTGGATGTGTTAGATGCTTTGCATTGTGAGTTAGATTAGATGACTGAATGACGCCGTTACTGCAGGAAGCCATACTGAATATAGTCCCCCGTTGGTTGGCTCAAACGTTGAACCATAGTTGGGACAGAGTCACAAGGTATCATTTAGGATCTAGGTTGTTTTGGGGATGTACCCTGCTGTCATTCACTAACAGCACATCTAGTTTTATTAGCTTCAAGCTGCAGCTGTGTTTGTTTATCCTGCCATGGCACTTCTGTGAAAAGGTTCTTAATCCATTCATGCTTTGGATTCAGGAGGTTTCTCTGCACATTTCTGATTCTGGCTAGGTCAGGTGCACATTTTTAAGCACTCCAAACCAATTAAAGTGTAATCTTTGTTACAGCAGACTGACTGCATTGTAGTTTGAAGGTTAGCAAGGTTATATTTGCTGTAGGCTATTTTGTTTTCTATCTGTGAATGTTGCACTGGGGTTTTCTGGGCATGCCATCTCTCTGGCAGAAGTTAAGCTGCACATTTTTCAAGCATTCCAAAGTGGACTCGATTATGACATTGTTTTTATTATAATCAGGCTGACTGACTTTCTTTTATTTTGATCACATTATTATCTTAAACTGTTATCCTATCAGAGAGAGGCTTAAGAGAATGTGTTTAATGTGCCTTGAATGCAGTATTACTATTAACTCTGCCAAGGAGGTAATGTAACCGTCTTGTCTGTCGTTTTGTGTGTCTGTCTCTGTCTGAAGGCTTGGTCCCGAGTCAAGTAAGAGTTGGTTAACTTTTCATGTCATGTCTGCCCAAAGGGGATGTGGTGTATGTTTGTTAATCTTTGACAAAGATATCTAAAAAAGTTATGAAAGGATTTATACACAACGTTGTGGAAAGAGTGAACATTAGCAAAGGAATGGCTAATTAACCAAACAGCAACTAACACCAAGCAACTAAAAAGGGGCGTGGCTGTGGCCGTGTCTTGTCTGTTTGTTTGTGATAGAGATATCTTAAAAAGGTCTGCACGGATTTACATGAAACTTTAAACATTGGTCATGACCCAAGGAAGGGTTATTTTTTATTTATTTATTTGTTTATTTTACTTATTTATTATTTATTATTTATTATTGACAGTAACAATGTTGGAAACACACTGACACATAACACTGTAATCAATTTGCATTATAATCAGTTGTTTATAAGTAAGTGCTATATGAGAAATAAACTGACAGTTTTTGTTGTCCTATAGCACCTGTTTATTGACTGATTGTCAGTTCTTGTTGACACTCTTAAGTGCCAGTGATCACACTGAAGTTTACACACACATAATCACCAAAACAGCAGTAATATCTGTGAAGTGAGAGGATAATTCACTTAATGATCAATGTATTTCATTAGAACAGCTGGAAGAGTCTAGAGGGAGCTCTAATTTACGGTGCAGCAACAAATGAAACTGGTGAAAATGAATTACCATTGAAAGGTTTGGGAATTACTCTACTTTTTGAGCTAGTGTTTTATGGCAATTTACTTGCACAGTGTGTGCAAAATGACTGAGCTGCTAAATATCAATTAACTGATAGTCATTCTTTATATGCCAACATTTTCCCATAAAGTGGTAGGGCTGAAATGTCTAGTGTATCTGAAGTTGTTAAGGCCTCAGGGTGATCTGATTCAGAAAACAAATTAAACATAATAAAATCATATGTTTAAGGTAATAAAATTTATAGTAAGTGAAATGTGCCAAATCAGTGATATTACTGAAAATAAATCACAATTACTAACAACAGGCATTTCTAATGATTCTAATGATGATTACACAGTCACTACATTCCCTGTCCAAATACAGCGTATCATTTTATAGATGAAAAACATACTTTAAAATGGAGCATCATTTTATTCTTCAGTCATTAAAAGACTAAATTGGTGTTGGGTTTAAAGTGGGGAGGCAATGATGTTTATACTGGAACATCTGGACGCAAGGAAATAGGCTGCTAAGAATGTTATAATCATGCAGACAAGGCCTAAGCTGCTCCATTAAAGGCTAAGCTGACCTATCAGTTGAGATTTTGCTAATCCAAATTGTGCTTTAGCTGGCAGAGATTGCTCAATTCAGACAATCTGCTGGAAAAAAAAAACGCTAAAATATTTCACCTGCCTTGTGAGCTGCTATCATTTATAGAGATGTTTATCTCTTGATATCGTGTGCACAAAAGCAAAGGTTTTATTTTTATTTATTTATTTCATTTAGAAAGGCTCAATTTTTTTTTTAGCGGACATACAATTTGCTAACCATATAAATGCCAGCTATGACCAGTCCAGAATGCCTTAAGCATGCTTTCATTTGACACAAGCTTAATAGCCCCAGCTGCCACACTTACATCATGCTCAGATGTGCTGAGTGACAGTTATATTTACAATTGTAGACATGGGAAGCACAGAAAAGGTTCTCTTATGTAAGATTGGTTATGTTTACTTGTATAAGCACATGAATGTTTTCTCTTATGCCTGACAAAAAGCTCTTTGAGGGTACTAAGGAATGAAGATGTATAGTTAGACAGCTCTAAATTCTTGTTTATCTGTAGGGAGTTAAGCCTTATTATTGGGACTGCTGTATGTGGAATAGTGTACAAAAACCAGTCATTTTATTCTATGGCTGGTATGGGTGTAGCTAACATCTGCGCCATATCAGCCTCTGTTTGACATGAGCTGATATGATATGACATAAAAGAAAAGAACTTGCTGCGGTCATATAATGATCTGTTGTTTGAGTACAACACCTACATTTCACAGCATTGCTTCTCCTTGCTTCCAGAAGTCCATATACCTGACGGGATTAGAGATAGGATGTACTAAAAAAAGGACACTTGTTCCACAACATGAGCACAAGTGTGTTGACAACATTGTATAAAAGAAAACTCAAAAATGGCTACCGCACAGCCACTCCATTTAATGTTTCTCTCAGTACTGGAGAGGCTTTACATAACAGCTTCTGCACTTTTTTTCCCCGATGTGAATTCTATTGTCATGTATATTTGATGATTCTCAGGATCAAAGCCTGGCATGTGCCTTTCCACTTTCACTGTCCAGAAAAAGCACTATTTGCAACCATGATATTTGGAGAACTCCAATGATCTCAACTCGCTGCAAAACATGCTTATGCAGGACCCTCAAAACTGTTTATAATGGATGTTCAGCACTATTACTGCTGGTTACAGTGCCAAACCAATACAAAGATCTTCTTTATCTTTGAGAAAATGGACAGACAACACCTCAGCTGTGAAATGTCTGTCCCACGTCATTGAACAACTCGCTGGTTTTCAATACTTAAGATGGGTGGAGATATGGGTGTAATCCTTGAATGGATCTTGGTATAGCCCTTTGGAGGCCTTTGAGCAGCTTGTTTAAGCACTTCTAGTAAACCCCTGTACACACCCTTAATCTCCCCAGCAGAGGTAGTCTGACACTGCAACTGAATCCACCGTAAACACACATCACAAATGCAGGATAATGTTTTAGAGATATACAGATTAATGTGTGTAATCCAGGCTGCCAAAGGGAGAGCTTAAAGAGAAATGTGTCAAATGTTTATGACCGGAATAAAACCAAATATTAAACCTTCATCACCAAAGGCTTTTTCTATTGTTATACTCACAAACTGTGCCCTCTTCTAGAAGTACAGTATATAACAGCTCATTCACAATTATTTTCCATGTCAACATGTCAAGATATTTCTGGAAAACAGGGCAGAAAAACATACCTGAAAGATTTTATTGCCACATTAGATGCATTGTGAATCGTGACAAAGGCCTGTGATACCAAGGTTAAAATGATATTAAGCACAAACCAACTCTATAGCAACAATGTAAATAACCTATTTACAACACTTTGAGTAAGAGTTATGGGGGGGTCAGGGGGGTGGGGGAGGTGAGTCTCTGAGTAAAATCACACTTTTCAAACTATTTTGCCTGAGCTATTCATTCCACAGTACAATACTGAACAGAATATTTCTAATTTGCATCATTACTCTCATAAGCCTCACAGATTTCAGTTTAAATCAGCACAAACAGACAAAATGAGTCTTTTTGAATGACTATTGGTGATAAAAGAAGGTAAAAAGAAAGAAAGAAAGAAAGAAAGAAAGAAAGAAAGAAAGAGAAAGAAAGAAAAAGAAAGAAAGAAAGAAAGAAAGAAAGAAAGAAAGAAAGAGAAAGAAAGAAAAAGAAAGAAAGAAAAGAAAAAAAAATCATTCAAGTGATTTTTCCAAGCCATTTTTGGGATAAACAAGTGCTCCAGTATCACACAACATTTTTTAATTAATTTGGCAGGCAAGGGGTTTAAAAAATATCCTGCTAATCAACACTGCCAATGCTGCCTTTAACGCATAAACAGAAGATATTCTATTGGGAGATCTATTACCACTCTGCAGCAACTGAGCTGTTGTCCGGCTCAGTTGCAAGAA
>OMKZ01046313.1:0-11329 GCA_900302535.1 Neoniphon sammara | reverse complement strand
TGACCTGCGGTGTGTTTCCCAGCAGCGCCGCCGCCAAGCCGAGTTCCTCTGAACGCTCGCAGCTTCCGAACAGCCAACGCCACTTAGTCCAGCTGGAACGATGAGCTAGAACCAGATCTTTGTTACTTCCTCGTTTATAGATTACTACTCATGACTGAAATACAGACAGACAGGCAGACAGACAGGCAGAAAAACAGACAGAAAAACACACACAGACAGACAGACAGGCAGGCAGGCAGAAAAACAGGCAGACAAACAGACAGGCAGACAGACAGACAGGCAGGCAGGCAGGCAGGCAGACAAACAGACAGGCAGACAGACAGACAAACAGACAGGCAGACAGACAGACAGGCAGGCAGGCAGGCAGAGCAGATACATAGATAGAAAGAAACACGATTTCCCACACAAACTTTTCATCAGACCAAAGTGCTCATGAGGAGGTGATGAGGAGGTGATGAGAAGGTGATGAGAAGATGATGAGGAGGTGATGAGGAGGTGATGAGGAGGTGATGAGGAGGTGATGAGGAGGTGAATGTAGAAAACACATGAGCATTATGCTTTAATATTTCAACAATAACACTGGCAGTCATCATCACAGAAAAAAACAGAGTTTGTGTGATTTTTGACATTTCGGTCTAGAACGCACACAGTTGTGGTTCAAATCCCAGCCAGACTCTGTTCAGTGTTAAGCTCCAAGTCTCTCCTGGATCCAGAACTGGAGCTGGATAACAGACGAGTGAAGAAGGCCTGGAGGACCAGAGGCTTTGGGGAGGTCCTAAGGTCAACAGAATGTCCAGAGCTGGAAGCCTCTGGAGGATTTCCGGTCCTCGGCAGAGTCACTGAGGAGGTTTAGATCCTCCTGAGAGGATGAAGGTCCTGGATGTTCTCGGTCTCTTGATTGTCGTGGATCTGAGGAGCAGAAGGGTTTGTTTGCTGTGTTTCTAAAGCAGGAAAACCTGTTTGATCTGCAGCACGGCTCCTCTGGACTCGAGCAGGGCTGAGTGTTGACGTGACGGACTTGATGTAAATGTGTTTCACTCAAAGTGTTTCCATGGAAACCACAGCCATGTGATCACGTGATGACCCGGGGCCATAACTCTACTCACATACATCCAGGTGCTTCAGAGGAAACACTGATCTGCCCGTGTGTGAAGAGTTTCCTGCAGTCAGATGTGTGTGTGTGTGTGTGTGTGTGTGTGTTCACAGAGGCCAGCCTGCCAGGAGAAGACATGGCCGACGATAACAAGAGCTGCCACTGTGAGTTTGTCCCACAGGATCTGACCCCGGGGTTAAAGGTCACCATCAGAGCCATCTGGTGAGAGTTTTTAAAATTTAATTCATTCAAAAATCATCTTACTTTCAATCAGTTTATCTATTCATTTATTCATTCGTCCATTTATTTAGCTATCATTTTATTTGTTTGTTATTCTGTATTGGATTCATTCTGATTTTTATTCACATTATTTTTTGTGTTTTATTTATTTATGCTCACCCCAGGGTTAAAGGTCACCATCAGAGCTGTTGGGTAAGACCAGCTAGTTTGACCTCAAGTTAGACAGAATATGGTTTCATCTGTTTTGTTTTAGTTAATTTCTGACTAAAACTCATCAGTCATGCTGTCTGGTAAGAACATGTTTTTATTTCTTCTAAATGGCCTTAGGAAACTAGAAAGCTTGAAAATAGACAGGAACTGATAACTGATATTATTATTATTATTATTATTATTATTATTATTATCGTCATTATTATTTGTAGTAGAAATAGTAGTAGTGTTGTTACTGTTTTCTTCTCTCTCCTATTGGGCAGTGGTTCTCAGTCAGGTCCTCAGGTCAGAGTACTATGTATTGATTTTCCTATGAGCTCATTATTTTTACTAATATTATTCACCTGGCATCCAGGTGAACATGAGGACCTGACTGAAGAGGCAGACAACTACTAATGAATCCTCTAACCCAGTGATTCTCAACCATAGGGCGCCAACTACTGAGCCGCGAAAAACGTAAAACTTAACTAAACTTAACAATTAAAGTGTTAATATTTAAATGGGCCCCAGGCCAATTTGTAATGGGAAAATTGGGCCCCGAGGTCAAAAAGGTTGAGAACCCCTGCTCTAACCAAGCTAATGGATCTGTTAGCTGTGCTAATGAATGTGTTAGCTAAGCTAATGGATCTGCTAGCTGTGCTAATGGATCTGCTAGCCAAGCTAATGGATCTGTTAGCCATGCTAATGACTGTGTTGGCTAAGCTAATGGATCTGCCAGCTGTGCTAATGGATCTGTTAGCCAAGTGAATAGATCTGTTAGCCGTGCTAATGGATCTGTTAGCCGTGCTAATGGATCTGTTAGCCAAGCCAATGGATCTGTTAGCCAAGCTAATGGATCTGTTAGCCGTGGTAATGAATGTGTTAGCCAAGCTAATGGATCTGTTAGCCGTGCTAATGGACCAGTTAATGATGTTAGAGATGCTAGTGGAAGTCTGGGGGACCGTGAAGCCAGGGTATCTGCTAAACACCACATATCCCATCACATGAAACAACATACAGACAAGAGCTGTAGAACAACCAAGCAGGAACAGGAAGTGACATGAGCATGCAGTCATATTATTCTTCCAGCAGCCCAGGTCCAATCAGAGAGAGAAGCCCACTTTCCTGTTTTCACTAACATGTTTCTTTCTGTTCTCCTATCATCTCTCCCTCTCTCTCTCTCTCTCTCTCTCTCTCTCTCTGTGTATGTGTGTGTGTGTGTGTGTGTGTGTCTCTCGGCCAGTATCATGCGCTTCATGGTGTCTAAGAGGAAGTTTAAGGAGAGTCTCCGTCCGTATGATGTGATGGATGTGATCGAGCAGTATTCAGCTGGACACCTGGACATGCTCGCCCGCATCAAGAACCTGCAGTCTAGGCAAGACGCATGACCCCTTACTTCTGAACCTTTGAACCCTGACCTCTGTGCTCAGAAATCCCGCTCATCAAGCCAAAAACAAAAAGGCTGTTTTTCCTAGTTCCTGGAAAGCTGACACCATGCCACGCCCCAATCGCCACAGCCCATTTCATGCTGTTGGGGCATCAGGACACATCAGTTCACACTATAAACGCTGTGTGTCCTTCACAGCTGGACTCACAGCTGTCCAATGTGATCAGATTTTAAAACCAAGAGGTCAAGGTCTTTGTCATGAAAGCTATCTATGCTTGTCAAGACCTGCAAGAGTTTCTTGTACTGGACTACATTTTAAATGACCAAATATCAAAGTTATTGAAATTGGTACAATATCCGGAATTTACACTAGCGATAAATTATTATAAATTAATTACTATTAATAAATAAGTCCATTTGTTATCTTAACCATCCTTATGTCCATAGAGAGAATAGCTTCTTCTTGCATGTTTTTGTTGTAGCTGGCTCAGTAGAAACCAGTTAAACTAAGAATTTCTGTAGCTTCATGCTGAACTTTGATTGACCCTCTGAGTTTCTTTAAGAAACCACTCAGAAACTTCTCAGTGCCTTCGATGTCCTGGAACTCAGAGCTGGATTCATTTTGTCTGTTGACCCACAGAGTGGACCAGATTGTTGGCAGGGGAACACCAATTGCAGACAAGGATCGGCCCAAAGGAGCCAATGAGGAGCTTCCTGAAGACCCAAGTATGATGGGACGGCTGGGGAAGGTGGAAAAACAGGTAACCAACAGCTGCAGGTCTGTAACTGAAAAAAACAACTGCAGCATTCATAGGTTTAGTTTAACATCATAGTTCTGCATAGAGCCACATAAACAGTGCTTTAGTTTTCTTTAGTCACTGTTCTCAGACCGACTGATTTAAAGCCAGAAAGCCACAAAAGAGCAACATCAAAGCAATGGTCGACTTTGAATCATGTAATTGTTGTAAAATTATGTACTTGAATAGTCATTTATTCTTCACTCAGTCAGGTCAGTTTGAGTCCATCATCGTCCTCCTGTCTGTCTGCTTGTGTCCCCAGGTCCTGTCCATGGAGAGGAAGTTAGACTTTCTGGTCAACATTTACATCCAGCGAATGGGAATCCCTCAGGCTGAGACGGACGCCTACTTTGGTTCCAAGGAGCCTGACCCGGCCCCGCCTTACCACAGTCCTGTAGATCACATGGAGAAGAGCCAGTCCATCTCCAAGATCCTGCAGTCAGTCTTACCATGATAAAACTTTTTCTCTTTATTATTGTGAAACCACAGAACCTTTTTGTTAGCAAGATGCCCAAGACAGTTCCACTGCAATAAAACAACAGATGGTCCACGGCAGAAAGTTGTTTCAACAAAACTTCAGATTATGGAGAGGAAAAGAGGAGGATAGAGAAGGAGAGACAGGATAACTCGATAGATCTCTAAAACCCTTCACCTGCAGTTCAGAGTACTGAGCCTTCTGAGAAGCGGTGCCAGTGCCATGCAGCCAGGAGACTGGGTGCATGGCACTGGTCTGTCAGGCCCAAACTGGGAGAGGCAAGTGGAGTCCCCTTGGTTTCTGAGAAGAGTCCTCATGCGATATAGATCTCAATTCCAGAGCTGCTCAGGTCACAGCAGCTAAAAACTGAAGGAAGTCCTCCAGCTGGAGATCACTTCTCTCCAAGAATGGGCTAGTGTTTGGTGTAACCATCCTCCAGTTGAAGGGGCCCAGACTCAGTCTCCACTTAGGCCAAAGTATGACCTAATTGCAGTATCTTGCTCAAGGGGACTTCAGCAAGATACTTAAGCCCCTACCTGCTCCAGAGTTACCAAAACCTGACTGACCTTGCAGCCAAAAAGAGAACTTTCTTCTCTTTGGGTGAAGAATAATATTATCAAAGAAATGTAGTTTTCTCTCTCCTTCCTGTCAAGGGGATTTATCTCAGCTAATGTTACACTGCAGAGCACTTCTGTCTGGCCAGGAGGGGGCCCCCTCTCTCTGTGGTCCTTCCCAAGATTTCTCCCCTTTTTTCCCTTACCTTGGGCTTTTTGGGGAGTTTTTTCTTGAGGATTAAGTCAGGGGGTGTCGCCCTATTTTGTTTCTTGTAAACCTGTGGGCCTGTGAAGCCCTTTGAGACTGTAAACAGTGATTTGGGGCTCTAAATAAGCATGAATGTTCGGGACAGATCCTGATGGGCTCTGAGTGTAAGTTGGCCGGTTGCCAGAGTTTTTATTTTTCTTTTTTCCCTTAATGGTGTATGTGCATCACATTTTCCGTTCTCTTTGGCTTTACTTGTTATCGGTTGCCATTCTTATGCTACTGTGCTAAAAGAAGCTGAAGTTATTTGAAAAAACACCCCCGTCCCCCTCAGAGGCTGTCTGCGGCCAGCAGCCGAATTGAAATGAATGTAAAGTAAGGGAGATCGAATCTGATTATTTTTTAACTGCTATGCCTTGAGTTGTTTTACAGAAAATGTGTGCCTACAGCAGGTCTTGCCCCATCCGGTCGGGCAGCTTGGGTCGGTGTAACTGGAAAGTAGCTTATTTAACACAAGGGCCCATGAAGTTCTAGCACACTGAAGTTGGAAACCACTGAATTACAGTGCTTTTAACTACTTCAGAAAAATGTTTTATAGAACAGTACGTTCAACATAACATAAACAGGGATGTGTGGGAGATCGTGTGAACCTCCTCGCTGTCATGTGAAATGAAGTGGCTGCTGACTCCACGTGTAGGGGAGTGCAGGCAGTCTGCAGCTCCACAAACCAACAGCAGGGGGCAACAGAGACAAGAGACTGATTCACACCGTGAACTGGCAAAGACTAACTAAGAGGAAAATGGTGCAAAATCCACAATAAAGAAAGCATAAAAGGACACTACATGGAGAGTCCTTTTATCATGTGTCATGACATGATGTTCATGTCTCATGTTGTTGATGTTTATGATGATGTTGATGATGTGATGATGTGATGTCCTGCAGGTCGTGTCCTGGTGAACATTTGGAAAAGAGTCGTTCCATCGCTAAGATGGTCAGATCCAACAGTTCCACTGGACACAGGAACTACGACGCCCCCACCTGTCCTCCCTCCACCTCCTGGCAGCCAATCAGCTCTCAACTCCACCAGCAAGCCCCACCCCCTCCCCAGCGTAGCCATGGCAACACTCCGAGTCCAGTGGGCGATGGGTCGCTGGTTCGACTCCCACCCCCTCCCGCAGGAGAGAGACACAGTGGGAGCAGATCTCACCGCCACAGCACTGGAGAGAGAGGAGGAGAAAGAGCAGGAAGAGAAGGAGCTAATGGGACAGCAGGAGGAGGGGAGGAGTTGAAGCTGGACAGCGATACATCCATCTCCATCCCATCTGTGGACCACGAGGAGTTGGAGCGCTCCTTCAGTGGCTTCTCCATCTCTCAGTCCAGGGAGAACCTGGATTTCCTCAACAACAGCTTCTACTCCTCCTCTGCCAACCTGGGAGGAGATCACCGTGGAGGAGGCGACCACAGAGAAGGAGGCGCCGCCCTCTGCGCCACCGTCCAGCCCTACATCGCTGAGGGGGAGTCTGACTCCGACTCGGAGCTGTGCGCTCCCTCGCCGCACTCTGACCGGGCCTGGACCGGAACCAACTGAACCGAACAGAGACCACCTGCAGAGATAAAATGTTACAGGAAGCGTCAGGTGGGAGGAGCTCAAAGAAACAGCAGCTTTTAAATGAGACGAAGATATCAAACACCAGCCTGACAGACAATTACACCAATTAAAGGGATAGGCTTCAAAAAACGATTATCATGAGAGTCAGTTTTTTCTTCCTGTGAATGTTTTAACCTGTAAAGCAAATGTTTGTTCTCACTGTCACTGATTGGTTAACTTGTGAGGTTTTCTCACACACAGTTGGTTGACTTGCCAACTAGTAACTGTTTCCATGTTAAAATCATTGTTGTCTATAAAGAAACATTACAACCAGTATTATCAACATAACCTCCAACAGCTGATACATTTAACCAGACAGAGCTTCTGATTTACTCAAAACACACCCCAATACAGACACACACACACACACGGACACACACACACACGGACACACACACACACGGACACACACCAACAGACACTGTAGACACTTGTTGCTGTTGTTGTTGTCTCGTTTCTCTGAACACGCTCCAGTCCAGAGCTGCTTGCCATAATGATATTGACTATTAATCATGATATTGACTATTAATAATCCTTTTGACTATTATTTGGACTTTTGGGATTTTATTGTCATTTTTCTTCACCAGACACTCATCACTGTGTGGTGAAAAAGTCTCTGCATGAGCATGAATCGACCAGTTAACTGACTGCATATCAGCATTATCAGCATCATGGCAGGTTGTCCTGCAGAAAGCTGGTCCATTGGTTTCAATGAAAAATGCTAAGAGTGCTAACAAGGCTAACACAGCCTGCTGGTTTCCTGTGTAAACCAGGTCATCATGGTCCGATAGTTGGCAGCTCTGGACAGACTGTACATAAAATGTTATTCTGTATATCTCATTATTATTATGACTGTATATCCATCAGGTCTGCACAGCAGCTCTCAGCTGACGAAAGCTTCGTATTTATTTAGTGATGCATTGTGTTCAACTGTCAATCTATACATTTATGTGCTTTTTAAACTTTTAATACATATATTCAATACTTTTATTTTTTTATTTTGTATGACCTTTAGTTGTTTCCGTGGAGACTATGTAATGAGCCAGTAGCTGCATTCTGACATTATTTTTACATTTAACCCAAAACCCACATTGGTATTCTTTACTGAAACCAATAGTAATAGTTAAAAGTTCTGCTAGTCACTAGCTAACATTTAATACCTGCTAACTGCCAGCTATTATCTTCAATGGAAAAAGTCATTTTTGGTAGCTAAAACTCAAAGTTAAATGTTTCCTCCCATAATATGAAGTTCAAACTGTTTCTGAGGTGAATCTGTCTGGCTGTCCTGAGGACAAATGCACTTCTCTCTGCTCTTGCTGAGCTGGCTGAGCAGCTATTGGCCCTGCAGCTGTCAATCAGTGACATCAGGTCGCCATTGGACAGCAGCAGGATGATGCGGCTGCTAGCTGGCTGAACAATGCTCAGCACATTAGCATCGATCAGCATCATTTCATCAACCCAACAACACTCACCAATGCACCAACACTAAACACACAACATGCCAACAAACACACCGCCATGTCTTTAACACGCGTTGAAAATCATGTCCACCCCCTCACCACACACACACACACAGCTGCCTTCTTCTTTATGCATCTCATTGCATCCAAAGATGGGACTGTCTCAGAGGCCTTGGATGTCTCTGTGCTGCCTGATGGTTGTTGGACAGTCGAGTGGTCAGTTCATCAGCTGCAGCCACAGACCTGCTTCACACCTGGTACTGATCTGTCTTCACTGTCACACACTGAACCGCTCACCTTATATCATCTCTGTGTTTTAAAGATACTGACCAACCCTCTGAAGCAGAGTTCTCAGTGAGTCTGAGAACCTCTGAGGATGCCTGAGACCGTCTGAGGACGTCTGAACTTTGAGAGCTGCAGTTTATCGTGGTCACAGTGCATCTCTGACCTCCTCCTCGGGGTCGGCCTCACTTTGAGAACTCTGCTCTGGACCTGGTGTGGGCGATGGGATGGCGGTCCGTCCTCAGTGTGTTTGGGTGTTTTCACCTTTTTGTACGTGCCGTCTGATCACTGGAGACACGTCAGTCCCAGGCGTGAAGGAGGTCTGTGGTCGATCAGAAGCTGATTGGTGGGTTTGCTCCACCTGCCTCTATCATCCTCACTGTCTCGTCCTCCTGTTGGACAGCACAGACGTTCTCCATGAGTGAATGTAGATCAGGAATGTTGTTTCACTTTGCGTCTCCACCAGATCTTTCCACTGTCTGGAGTTGATCTGTGTTGTTTTACAAACTTCTGTCCATGTTTTACTTCTGTCTGTTTGCCTTGCACCGCTGCAGCACGTCCGTGCTGGCAGAGCCGGTAACACCAGAGCCAGATTACCCAGCATTCCCAGGATGTACTGTGATCTTCTCTAGAAGTAATCAGTGTTGGCTGAAATCAGTTACTATAGCAACAATGTGGAAGCAGACCTCAGAGCCAACATGGCGGCCAGTGTTTGTGTGCGGTGCCTCCATCTTCATCAGAGCTGCAGCACTGTTTACATTCTGCTGTCATTCATGATTGTTTCTCACGTGTTTCTGCTGCATGTTTCAGGCCTGTTTGTCAGTCTGACTGTATCTCACTTTGACTGATGACCATGTAGCCACACAGACACTCACTAATAAAGTTTCTATATCTGCTGACAGCCTGCAGTCCCTGTGTTGCTGAGTGAACGTCTGTTTTACCTTCAGACAGGACAGGAAGTCCACACTGAACATGTCTCATGTCTGCGGTTAGCATTTTCTTCCAGTCTAACTCAGACTCTGACTTCCTCTTTACAGAACATGTGCTCCACCCTGAAAACAGCGTAGGACCGCCCCCTACTGGACTGACACCAGATAACAGGTTTATTACTCTACAACAGTATTAAACAAGATGAGTTCTTATTAAGTTGACAAGTTCCATAGCTGTAAGATAACACAGAGTCACTGTTGGACTGAATGTGATGACAGACTGTGAGAAGGGAGCTAAAATATTTCCAGGCAGACATGAGTGACAGTAAAGGACAGAGTCAGATGTTCAATCACATCATATTTTTAACACCAGTGTGCCACAGTGAGTCCAGGTTAAAAACTCATAACACTGACAGAACATTGTCACAACACTGACATAACATTTTCATAATATTGTCACAACACTGACATAACATTTTCATAATACTGTTGTAACATTGTCATAACACTGACATAACGTTGTCATAATACTGTCATAACATTGACATAAGTGCCACATGGCAGCTGTCATTAACAGTCATAAATACTTATGACTTGTCATAAGTGTCTTGGCAGTTGTCACGTGATGAAACTGATGTGCTTTATGAATAAACTTTTCTTGACTTCGTGTTTGTTTGAGTTGAGATTTATAAAATGCTCAAGTTTTAACAAAAAAGAAAGAGTGCAGAACTGATGCAAAAAAAAAAAAGGTAGAAGAGCCTGTACTTCCAGGGTGCGGTCAAGGAATGTATAAAGAAGGAAGTGACATTACGTCACAGCGGCAGCCACTGGTGCCGATAACATTGAAGTTCAATGTTTTTTATTATTTTATTTTATTTCTGCTAGTTGCACAGGTTATGGCAGTGCACATTAAAAAATATCAATTTCTAGGTATTAGAGCTTTAGGCAGAGAATTCAAATTATTGCAACTGGCAGATGATACAGCAATATTTTTAAAAAATAAATATGAGGTGAGTAAAGTAATTAGATGCATTGGAGAATTCCCAGCTGTATCGGGCCTGAGGATGAACCGAAATAAATCTGTGCTTTTTCCAATTAAAAACTGTGATCTAGAACAACTTGACAACATTCCCGTGAAAAACACAGTTACTTATCTAGGTGTCGTGATTGATAAAAATGCAAACACCCGCTGCGACCTGAATTATAACCCAATAATCCAACAGGTAAACAAAAAATGTAATATGTGGCTGATGAGGGACCTCTCACTGAATGGGAGAGTGCTTCTCTCTAAGGCAGAAGGTATATCAAGGTCTGTTTATGTTTCCTTATCTTAGCAATGCCTCCTGCAATTTGGAAAAACCTAGATAAAATTCTGCTAAACTTTATTTGGAGGAATAAATGCCACTACTTAAAGAAAGATATTATGTGTAACCCCAAGAGTAGAGGTGGGATGGAGGTACTGAGTTTTGAAATGCTGAATAACACCTTTAAAGTGAAATGGTTACTGAATGTGATCAAAGAGAGTGAAAACATCTGGAACACATTCCCTAAGCATGTCTTTAAAGGTGTTGGTGGTGTAACATTTTTACTGAAATGTCGTTATAAAATTGGAAAATTGCCTATCAAACTATCTAACTTCCACAAACAAGCCCTACTCGCATGGAAACTGATATACAAGCATAACTTCTCACCAACCAACCTTTCCATCTGGAACAATGAGAACATTCTGTATAAAAACAAGTCACTGTTTTATCAAAAATGGTCTGACCATGGCATTGTTCTAGTGAGTCAGCTTCTTAATACAGAAGGACAATTGCTGCGTTACAGTGAATTTCTCTCCAAGTTTCAGCTCCCAGTTACACCAAAGGAACATGCAGTAGTTGTTGATGCTGCACCAAGAGGCCTCCTGCACCTCCTCAGAGGCTCAGGAGTCTCTAACCAGGACACACCTCGCAGCGCCATTTTCACTGATGGGTTAGATATCACAAAGAAACGTTGCTCCAATAAACACATCAGAAATTCTTCTGGAGCGCTCAGTATGGTGACATCAACTGGGACAAAGCATGGTTG
>OMKZ01046293.1:1882-16592 GCA_900302535.1 Neoniphon sammara | reverse complement strand
TGTGTGTGTGTGTGTGTGTATCTGTCTGCGCATATGTGTGTGTTTGTGTTTGGGGGAGGGAGGGTGTTACAAGGCTCAATTCCCAGTGACAAATGGATTATTATGATCTGACACAACTATACACACTGGCTCACTCTGACTTGCTAGATGTGTGTGCGTGTGTGTGTGTGTGTGTGTGTGTGTGTGTGTGTGTGTGTGTGTGTGTGTGTGTAAGATAGCATTAGAGGATGTGGATGATCAGGGCTCAGGATCAGATTCTGTCAGTTAGCATCTCATGATATAAATTTTGTTTATAACAATGAAAACAAACATCAGAAAAGCCACAAATGAATGCAGCCTACTTGTGTGTGTGTGTGTGTGTGTGTTTGTGTGTGTGTGTGTGTCTATTCCATCAGAGGATTGTGTGTATATTGTGTGTGCTTCTTCCATGTATGTGACTCTAAGCTGTGTGTGTCTCTCTTCAGTACGTTCCCCAGAACCTCCATCCCGTCTATAAAAACAAGGTGGTTCCTGTTGCTGACATCATCACTCCTAACCAGTTTGAGGCTGAGTGAGTATTGCTATTTAATTTTACATCATTTTAGTGTTGTTCATTTTAATACATTTCTATCATTTCTATTGTGTATTTACATTTATTATTATATTTTTATTTAATTTAACAAATTTAGCACAACTTTCTGTTGTTTTTTTATTACACTCAAAAAAATCTGAGAGTTACAGAGTGTAACAGAGTGAGTAGGTGAATATTAGACAAAATGGCTTTATGTAATGCCACTCATACAGTTGTGATCCTGTTATTCAATACTTCCATTTTGTTAGCTCAGGAATTTGGGAGTGAATTAACAGAACACATACCTTTTCTCTTCTCCTATCCTTCTCTTGTTAATATGTTAGAAAATTTTTCACTGATTTTTATATCTCAGGCAATGTTGTTTAGAGTTAGATGGGATGAAAATTAGACGATCCCCATAGGAAAACGGGCAGATTTCTTGAGACCTGGGGTAAAAGGAAGTTCCAGGTATCCAGTAACTGCTATTTTGCAGGCAGTGACTTCATGGCAACATTGAAACAGGGTGAAATGAAGCTGCATTTGAAAAGATACTGTGTCTTCTTCTGCGGCTGCAACTCAAGTCCACCTTTATTGTCAGATGGCTCCACCCAGTGGTGCTTGAGTAGGACTACAGCAACAGATTTAAGATTGATTCTGACTTTTATGGATAATGGCAAACTTTAAATTGTGATGCTACAAAGCGATGGAGAGAAACAGAAAGTGTTTTAGTCAGAAAGTAGTTAGAAAACCTCAGGCAGATTCTGTTTGTTTTTTCTGCTACTTTGTTGCTCTTTGTTGCAGTTTTGTGTAGAATTGAGCGAGGGCCAGGGTCCAGGTTTTCTCAGGGTTTTTAAGGTTTTCTGTGGACTCTCTTTTAGACTTTCTAATGGGATTACTATTTTCCTGCTTTCCCTTTTATGTTTTGCTTTACTTTGTGATGCCAGTTTTTCATTGTTGTTGACATTGTGGTTATTTGTTTGTCTTTGTTTCAGGTTATTGACAGGGAAAAACATCAGCACAGAGAAAGACGCTGTGGAGGTAACAGACCACTTTTCACCTTTCTTCCTCTCCTCTTTCTTTTTTCCTTTGCTTTTCTTTTCTTAAAGTTCTCCTCCTTTCCTTTCCTTATTTCCTTTCCTTTTCTTCTCTCCTTTCCTTTCTTTTCCTTTCCTTTTCTTTCTTCCTTTTCCCCTTTCCTCTCCTTTCCTTTCCTTTCCTTTTTCCTTTCCTTTTGTCTCCTTTAGTCTTTCATTTCTTTTCCTTTCCTTCTTTCCTCTCCTTTCCTTTTCTTTCCTTTCCCCCTATCTCCCCGTCTCCTGCCCTAATCAATTTTAAAGTCTTTATCTCAGACTTTCACATGTTATTACTATCAGAATCAGAGACAGAGTAACATTGTTTGATTATTTTGGCTCCATGTACTTAATGCTGATCAACTCACTCTCTTACTGTCTGTGTTTTTTTTTTGTCTGTCGTTCTGCTGCAGGTAATGGACCTGCTCCACGCTATGGGCCCAGACACGGTGGTCATCACCTCCTCTGACCTTCCCTCCAGACTGGGGGACCGCTTCCTTGTCTCACTGGGCAGCCAGCGCACTGGTACATGATTTGTGAATGCATTTGAGAGTGTGTTTGTGTGTGTGTGTGTGTGTGTGTGTGCGTGTGTGTTTTTGTAGACGTGTGTGAAACAGGTCATTTTTATATCAAATATTCATGCGTTAATGGGACTGTTGCCCTCTATGGGCAACAGTGGTAGATGTGAATGACACAAGTCAGCAACAATCAAAGTCATAACAATCATCCTGAACCAGCTCAGTGGAACTGGACAGAGTGGTGAAAGCAGTTTTGGCCTGTTATCTGTAAGGCCTAAGGTAAAATAGTATTGTTTGACATTATGATGTAAGATAATTCAAATCTTAGTGGTGCAAATTGGGTGTTAGTTGCCTATATGCAATGCAGAAGTATTGTTTCCTAGTTCAGTAAAATTTCCCCCAAAAAAGGACCATAGAGCTCATTAAAAGACCAAGGGAGCAAAAAACTTCTGCCCTGGTGTGTGATGTCTCCAGACAGGGAGAAACAAGTGAGAGTGTTTCTGTGACAGAGGGAGGGTGTGTCAGCAGAGTTCACACGAGGTATTTTTCCCTGAAAATGTGATTTTAATTGATGGGGGATTCTACATTTGGCTAGACAAATTGTTAGATTTTATCAAACTGTGCAAATGCTTGGGTGCTTGTTTTCCATAATAGGCTTTTGGAATAACAGGCATGCCCTCTTATTCATTAATGCATGTTTGTGTGTGTGTGTGGGTGTGTGTGGTAGAGGGTCCAAACTAAATCCTTTTACCTTTCTGTGTTTGTCTTCAGTTCTTCCGGACGGCAGCAGGACGACACAGAGAGTTCGTATAGAAGTTCCCAAGGTGGACGCTGTGTTTGTAGGAACTGGAGATTTGTTTGCTGCTATGCTGCTAGCATGGACACACCACTACCCCAACGACCTAAAGGTATAGACACACACACACACACACACACAAGGCAAGCTCTGGTAGGACGATGTAATAACAAACCATCTCTCTCTCTCTCACACGTCAGACGGCCTGTGAGAAGACATTTTCAGTGATGCACCATGTCATCCAGAGGACCATATCTTACGCTCACGGTAAGTAAAGCAGGCTGTTTAATCATTGTTAAAGACACTGGAAGAGTGAAGTAAGTCAACTTTATCAGATGTAAAGGTATCTATGTGTTGCTAATTAAAAGCTGCTCTTTATGTTAGCTCAAACTGCTGTTATGTGATATCGTGTATCAGATGCAGAGCTTTGCAGCAGCAGGAGACTTTTGTGGCAAGCTAACCTTCGGATTAGTGTCACATCGCAGAGTTGCATCAGAATGCCAATATCAGGATATGAATTTTTACATTTTCAAGCCAACAGACAAACCATAGCAAGACCCTTTTGCCAGCTGTAGTCTGTACAAATTAGTTGGTAATGTAATTACTTATTATTAATAGACGTTACACAGTTCTGCCTTAAAATTGGCATCCTCTTCTTTACTGGGAGTACCCTAAAGTATAATATTTAGACAGAATGTATTTCAAAATGTTTAGTTTGGTAAACAACACAAAACAATCTACAGTGATATAAAACAGTAAGGGAATGCAAAATGAGCCAAAACCCCTATATCATTGGAGATTTGTGGCAACATTTTGTGATCTATTAGTCTTGACTTTGTGTGTTGCTGTGGTTAAGGGCATCGTTTCAGTGTGTAAAGTTTAAAATGTAAATGTAGATTTTCAGTAGGTTTATTGGAAAAATTTCAGTTTTTTTTTAAAGGTGCATTAGGCAACTTTGCACATTAGCTGAACTAGAATACCCAGAGACTGTGTAAATTGACAGTAGTCAGTAAAACAGGATACAACATGCTCATGTTTACCAACCTGGCTACTTTGTCATGCTTTATATCAAAGGTTACCAAAGCGACAAGAGATGCAAAAGATCTAGCGTTGGTGAGTCCAGCTTTCTTTTGACAGAGCGCTCACTCACTGCTGTTTAGGAGACAGTTTATGTCGCTCTCTTAAGTTTTGATTTGTCTGAAACCCAAAACCAGAATTTCATTTGGGCAAATAGTTTCACTTCTAGACAATGGGTCGATCATCACTGTTGTGGCAGCAGCTTGTGAGATGGGTGTATTTTTACATAAAAATCTTGCTGTATGGTTGAAAATGTTAATAAAGTTCCTCTCACATCTGTCTGTCTCCCCACCCCATCTCTCTCTCTCTCTCTCTCTCTCTCTCTCTCGCTCTCTCTCTCAGAGTTAGCAGGTCCTGGGAGGAGGCCCAGTCCGCCCCAGCTGGAGCTGAGGATGGTTCAGAGTAAAGCCGACATAGAGGACCCTGCTATAGTTATGGAGGCCACAGTCATATCCTAACATTAACAGCTCATAAGACTCATATTAACCCCGTCCCACTCACCCATAAATCTCTAAAGTCCTGTATCCCAGTAAATCTCTCATCACTGCAAACCCAGACTGTCATTTACTAACCTCAACACCTTGTAACTCCAATTCCTTAAATCCCTTAGTATTCAACTCACTAAAAGTCCATTTACCTTTACCCTTAACCCCTTAAACCAAACCCTAACCTGTACCTACCATACTATCCTCATCCCTCTAACCTCACCCTCTGTCTTGACCGGAGCCATAGATAGAAAGTTTGGCCAGGTGGCACTACAGGCGCCATGTTGCTGCCACTTCTCCAGAACTAAAGTGTCAACCACAAATGTATTTTCATGACGTCAACAGGGTGAGATGCCAAACACTAGAGATGCGTTGAGTCACCAGTTACGTAATGGTCATAGTGGAACAGGATTGTAGTTCTAACATGGTTGCTACTGAAACACGCAATAGCCAGGTGCTGTCTATCTATGGCTCTGCCCCAACTAATCCACCCCACCCCACCACTCTGACCCCACCCTAACCCCACCTTGTTGTCCTTACTGCAGTGATTTAATGGTGACCAAGTCCTACCTTTCAGACCTCCCCTCCTTCAAAATATAACAAAGGAAAAAAAAATAACGCACAATGTATAGTTGATGTATAGATGTTGTACTATAACTGTATTGGACCATCTGTATGATATCTTCTATCTGATCTGTCTATTGGACCATTGTGTTGATGCTACTGTACTATAGACCACACACACCACAATATCACCCACACCAGAGACACATGGGCAGGTTCTGGCACTTCAGTGGCTCCCCTAGTTGCCGTTTGTCTTTAATAGTTAGCTGTCTAATAGCCATAGCATAGTAGAACCTCTCATCCCAATGTAAGAAAAGTTCCACTTTGCAAAAGGAGGAACATGAGCTGTCTGAGCCGCCCCTGGTTTAATTTGACTGACATCAGCCAGTCAAAAATAAGCTTCCTCAGTGTCAGAACCCGCCCATACACCGGGTTGTACCCGGCTTAGCTCTGGCCCAGAACCCTATATCTGAGAGTTGTGCCACTGAAGTTACTGGACGCCTCAATACGCAATAAAAGTGCCGACAATATTTAAAGAAATGTAAACACAAAATGGAGACCCTCCTCGTCACAGCTGGAGACATCCCCCGCGCCCAGTAGCAGCTCTGTAAACGTCACTTTTTAAAAACATCTTTTTGGTTCCTTCCACCCTCCGCTGTGATCACAGCAAACAGAAATTATGAATGGTTTTATTCCAAATCAGACAGGCCTATTTACTGTCTGAATACATTGATGCAGGGTTTCCACTAGAATTGATCATGATCTGTCATCGAGACAGGATTACAAAAAATCTGTCAAAGTCTACTTTTACCTATCATATACAGAATGTTAACTGATAAAATCTTTGTTGCATTTGGGAATATGTGTTGGTATCATAATATGTCTATTTCTTACATTTATTTTGCTTAAAAATAAATGACAGGACTTGACAAATGTGATAAAAGCACATCTTTAACCTTAACTAATATGAACTGAAAGCTTGTTGATGAAAGTTTGAGAATATGAAACATTATGTAAAGGCTAATGTTATCTCTAGGTAGGCTGTTTCCTCTGATCAGAACAGAGGTGACAGATGCAGGGAGCAATGTAAATTATCATGACAGCACCACACACCAAGGCTACAGTAGACTTTGCACGCTCCATTTGCACACCAGCGGTGCAGAGGCGAGAATTATTTCCAGTCATTTAATAGCAGACTCCGCCTAACTGTCCCACTGCAGCTGTATGCCAACATGCAAATGGTGCAAACTGTTGACATTGTAGTTGGTGTTACATTTCAGTCTGTTTGTTAACACATTGACAGCAATAGCTGAGTTTTTTTTATTCACCAAAATGGCGGCATTAGAAATGATCTGTCAAAGCTATAAAAAATTCGATAAACAATGGGAATTTCTCAGTTCACAGAATCCCTGAATGACTGCTTAAAATCATTATCGTCATGATAGAAAAGCCTTACTTTTAATTTTACAAGTCATTGACATGCATCTTGGAATGAAGCCCCTTCATTATTGCGCTTTCAAATACCTCTGCATTTCATAAATAAGGAAACATGGGAAATTAAGGCCAACAATTTTTTTTAAAGCTAAAAGACTTTTTCCCCACAGCGTTTGTTCTGAAATTAGGTCACAGATGTACTCATGTTTAGGAAACTACCTGCAATAGAAGTACAGCCCAGCTGTATAGGCTGTTCATGTTCTGTATTTACATTCACATCATATAAACGTCAGGAATGGGGCAAACATTTACAATTTCACAGATTCTCCACAGAAATATGTATTAAAAACAAGTTGGTCTCAAAAATCCAGAGGAGCATATTTGCATTTTAAAGCAATGAATTTGGCCTGCTTCAGTTAGCAACAAGAATAGCTAGCTGGTAGCTTATTAGCTCGTAAGCTAGCTAACTTCCCTACTAAAATTAAGACAGTAATTGTAAATTGTTGCTACTGAGATTGATATGTAATTTGATAACTGTTATGTCGATGTGAAGTTCTCACTCATGTTTTGAAATGACACTAGTTTTGGATATATGCCAGACTTCTGGGTAGAATTTGCCACCCTGAAGGGGACATAAGTTCAAAACTTCAGGCATTACAGTATTAACTAGTTTTATTTTATGTTGCACATGAGGATATGACATGAAAGATGGGTGATGGAGAATATGATGTGACAGTGGTCATGAGCCGGTTTCAGACCCATGATGTCACAGCACTTGGCATGTGCCTTAGCCCGCTGAGCTACCAGGGCACCACAGGAAATGAGATTTTAATGATGCGACTGTTAGCGCTGTAGATTGCTACACATGTCTGGAGTGATGATGTGGTGTCTCCAGAATTTATTATTATTTTTTTTATACGCAAGTGACATATTGTTGCCTATACTTCTCATTATTTCCTGATTGAATGTTCAATAAGCTTATAACAACAGGAAACAAATAAAATTTTGCAAGCCAGTAGGCAGAGTTTTGGCTAACTTTGCTCGGCGACAAAGCGTGGTTTCAGGAAGTGAAAACCGAATCACCTGAGGCTGTGAAAAAAATTCCAGGTGCCGTCAGTGTCCCATCTGTGCCAGGTGTACGGTTCTGGGCAGGCCAGTGTAATTCTGTACTGCTGTTGTTTCTCTATGGACTGTACTGTGATACTGCCTTAGGAACCTGACATTACAACCACAATACTGCTCACTGAGGGAGAGGAGTAGGGGGAGAGGAAAAGGAGGGGGAAGGGAGGAAACGTAACTCAACATTACTATGAGTTGTCCTTGATTTGAATCTATGAAACTGATTTTTTTCTTTTGTTTACTACAGCTTGATTTTGTAGGCAAGGTATTGTGCACATCAACAGAGGCCATCAGAAACACCTAATTCTGATTAAAAAAAAAATAGCACTGTTATTTGGAAATTGGCAGTAGTCAATATTGATTTTGTATTAGTATGATGATTATATTGTGCCACCCTAGCACACTGATTGTCATATCAATACCAGACTGCTGTGTCTGTGTGCTTGGCCAACCGCTGCTCAGCTCTGTTATGACTGACATGTGCACTAACCAATCCTCTGCTTCCTGTTGACAAACTCATCAGCCGTATTGGGTCCAAATGTGTCTACCTGTTCTGTCTGTATGCGAGCGTGTGCGTATGTCTGGTAATCTGTGCTTACATTGTGCGTCTGCGTGTCAGAGTGTGTGTGTGTATGTGTATATATATGTATATATATATATATATACATGTCCTTTATGGTCACAGGGTTTTGTGTGTGTGTGTGTGTGTGTGTTTATGTGTGAGCATGTGTGTCTATACAACAGGATAAATCCCTGAAAAGCAAAACTAACAAAGATGGGGGATGAGGGAGGATGAGGACAGTAAGAAAAGGCAAGAACAGATAGTGTGTGTTGGAAAGGGGGCTAAGAGGTATGTTCAAGAGGACAATCATTCTGTGATGTTACACAGCGTTGCACAACTCCCTCTTCCACCATCTGTTAAAGGCAGATAGAAGAGTCTTGGGTTATTGTACCAGCCATGTGTTGAAAGGGGAGTGAATCTCAAATTTCTTTGCTTGATGCCTTACATCCCCGCTTTCCCTCCATCTCTTTCTTCCTCGTGCTTTATACCACATCGCCCCCACGACTCCAGTTTTTGTTTACAAAAGTAAACAATAGAAATCCAGTCTCTACATTGATCCAGTCAGACAGAGGTGGAAAAAAAAGTGATAAAGCACCTTTCTGCTGAGTTGAAATATTTAAAGTTTGGGCATTTTTCCCCCTCAAGCCCAGCAATACAGAAGCAGCACAATGTTTCACTCACATTGAAAACAAGTAGAAAGGCCGGCCGCTGCTGCTAAAAACCTTGAGATCGATTGTGATCGTTTGTGTGTGAGATGGTAACAACATACCCCATCCTCCCCTATCTCTCCATGAGATAGTCACCACCTATCCATGCTTTCTCATTCTGTGCTTTCCCTTTCTCTGTTCCCAGGCTTCCCCTATGACCTGTAAACATGGCTGCCACTGAAAAAAAAAAAAAACTACAAAAGCCAGACTCTGTCTATCTCTGACTGTGGTTCTCTCCTCTCCTCCTGATCGACAGTTTCATCTCCACCATGTTGTTTTTTCCGTTCTTGGTGGCCAAAACAAAAACATAAAACGAGGAAATGTAATAATCATTGTTTGGTAACTGTTTTTAGTGCTATGTTTTTGGAGCGTTACGAGTATTTTCTAACATGTTACAATAAAAGATTGTAGTGTACAAATTCACATTTATAAAGTATATATATAGATATATATGAGAAATGTATGTTCTAATGCAATAAAGAGAGATTAAGAGTTAAGAGAATCTGATGTCTTTTATTATCAAGTGTGTGTGCATGTTTATGCGAGTGTGCTTAACAACTAGTGAGCTCCAGAAGTATTTACACAAGAAAACATTGATGTCTTGACTCTTTCCTGTTAATACTTAGTAAAACAAAACAATAGGAACCATGTTGTCCGTCACAAATGATGGAGTCCCTGTCTGAACCCATCAGTTACAAATATTACACCTTACTTGGACCAGTGTCATTTTGAATGCTGGAATGCACCGTCAAGATGCATTTTTCTGAGTTTTGTCAAAATTGGATCAGCAGTATCTGAGACAAATGAATGACAACAAATGATGCAGTGCCTCTTCTTGGGCCAATTTGATGCCAGAGTGAAGCAGTGAGACACATCATTCCCATAAATTTGGTGAAAATTGGATTAGCAGCATCCAACATATTGTGGATAATGTACATTATTACAGCACCAATCCATAGTCTCTGTGAAGTATATGCTGTCATCTTTGATTTTAAATTAGTGGATATCGAAGAATTAACTAGAGCTTGTTTTGTATGTGTTTTACTCATTTTGAAATTTTTAGGAATAAAAAATTGACAAAGGGCAACAACCCTCCGATTTTTGCAACTCATACACAACACCGAACTCTCTTATGTTAACTCTTTGTGTCTTTAACTCTTTGTGTCTTTATGTTAATCTTTTATATTAACTTCATGTCTTATGTTATTAGCTTTGTCTCTTTCTAGTCTTTTTGCACTGTGTGAAAGTTCAGTATCCAAAATTAGAGTGTGCAGTCAACTCTTTTTTTGTGTGTGTGGGTGGCTGGGTGTGTTCTGGCCTTTTATCTATGGCTGTGTGTGCACATGTGTGTGGGTGTGTGTTAAAGCTATGAGCTAGACTCTGCCCTTTTTTGTATATGGTCACAACTCGGATCAAAGGACAAAACTACACATTCAACACACAATCAGTGCTAATCTTCTGCCTTGTCTTTTATATGAGTGGAGATGAGATGCCCAGTTATCAAGCAGAAAAACTCAGGTGATTGTAGAGACACTCCCCCATCATCTACACAATGTGTGTGTGTGTGTGTGTGTGTGTTATAGGCAGCACTTCAAAGTTCACAGAGTTTATAGAGAAGAGCTATGTGGCAAGAAGGTTAAGAGTTGTCCTCTCCCCTCCTTCTCTCCCTCTCCCTCTCTCTCTCTCTCTCTCTCTCTCTCTCTCTCTCTCTGTGCTCCCATAGGGCCGAGAGAGAGGCAGACTGACAGCTGGGTCATTACTACAGTCACCCCATGCTCCAACTACAAAAGACTATATTTAAAGTGCCGCTGCTATTAATAATCCCACATAAAGACTACCTATAACTGCTGCTGCTACTAGCTGGAGGTCGGGCTTAGCCTTGTCTGAGGTGAGTATCAGTTTTTTTCCATTGTTTCAGTAAACATAAGAAGGGAATGCTCTGTCAGTGTGTTAACATATAGCCTCGCAAAGTGAGTGAGAAAATATTCTGAACTGCAGGAGTGGCCTGTAAATTCAAAGAGAGGGTGGTGTTTCATTCACGCGCTGCTCAGTACAAACACAGTTTTGTGCTTTTTAGTCAATGGAGCAGCTGGAGGTCTGGTGCATTCATTCACTGACCCCGGCCAGAATTTCCCAGGGACTCGAACCAGCAACCTTCCAGGGAAAAGCTCACTTCTGTAACCTCTAGGCTTCAACAAGGGTATGGGGTTGACAGTTGGAGCAATCCAGCTGGATAACAGTGGGGTGTAAGAGACAAAAGTACCATGAAGAACAGCTGTAGGTCATATTTATTTATAACCATAATGATAAGCAACGCTGGCTCAAACATGTTTGCAGTGGTCCAAAATTTAAGAAAGGACAATGGACATTTTTATCAGTATCACATGTAAAGTTTATCACAAGAGATCTAAACTACCATAAAAAAGATTACCACAGAAATATGTTTAAGCATTATCCCATTATTCCTCAGATCAGTCAAACAATCAGATTTTCAGGTTCACTAAGGCAAAAGTGCATGGTATGCTGTGTCTTGTGTTACTTTGTGTCTGTGTACTAGTGTGATTACATGAACCTTTATGACATGCTTGGGCTGGACAAGAGGTGATTAATGTTGCAGGTATGCAACATTAATCACCTCTTGTCCAGCCCAGCCAATCAAAATCGAGGATTTACCCAAACAACTGCATGCTGCTGGTCTGAGTAGATCATATTGCAACACTCCCTCACCTTTTATTGACAATGATTTCATTTGTTGGGTCAAATGAACGAGGCGGAGCACAATATTGTGACCAATAGATAAACATAGCTGCCCATCCTCTTATGTTACTTTGAAAATAAATGTGTGTGATTGGATGGCTGAACTCTCATATACTAGCAACCAGGAAGTGTCAGATGCAGACAGATGTTTGTAGATAGATGCTGTCACTAGCCTAGCTTTCGGTGGGTTTTGCGACCACAAAGCTCAGTTCGCCTCGATAAAAATGCAGCTCTTGACCAAAACTGTCCTCACAGTATAGCTAAAAAGGGCATCTTAACCAAAATGTCCATGCAGCTATAAATGGAAACACATATCGCTGTGCTGGAGCTCTGCACAGAATTGCCTTTATGTCTCACGTCTGCAGAATCACATTTTTGTGGATATGCTTGACAATTAAGAAATAAACTCTACAGCTACCAGGCCTATTGACTGTTTAGACCCAGGACCATTGTTTTCTTACATTATTGTCCACTTTCACCACTTTTTCATTGAAAGGATGAGTTTTGTTCCAATTGTGGGTATCTAACTTCCCTCATTTTTGTTCCCCTACTTGATATAAGCACTCGTGTGTATTTAGCTGCTTGTGTCTTATTATTTACTCCATTTTGGGTCTGGGGCTTGTACATTGGGATGTACAAAATGTATAAAAACACATGCCATATATCTCTGCCCTGCTGTGTCTGCCAGACACTGCAAAAAGGAGGAATTTAGAGCCCTGCCAACTAGGTAAAAGGTTGTGTGTATGAGTGTATGTGTGTGTGTGTGTGTGTAAGAGAGTGATAACACAGGCAGTGCATGTCCAACTGGGTCAAAGTGTCACCTATATGTTTTAACTCTTTCACTTCTTATTTTTTTTTCTCTCTCTGCTAGGTTTTTATCAGTGGTTTAAGGAAGTGGACAAAGTGTGATTGAATGACACTGACAGAGTGATTGTGTGTGTGTGCTTGTGTGTGTGTATGTGTGTGTGTGTTTCAGTGTGTGCATGTGTGTGCTAGTGTTGTAGCGTGTGTGTGTGTTCAGACCATGGGGTGGAAGGGGTCCTTTGTCATCCAACTGGTTCTGGGCCTTGTGTTTGTGACCAGCGGATTGGCTATCAACCTCATCCAACTGGTCACATGTCTGCTCTGGCCAATCAACAGGCAGCTCTACAGACGCATCAACACGCGACTGGCCTACTCACTCTGGAGCCGTAAGTAGTCATAAGTGTGTGTGTGTATGTGTGTGTGTGTGTGTGTGTGTGTGTGTGGTAGAGTCACATAAGAAGGAGTCCACTCAGTCACCTTGTCTTGAGACTCAGCGACCTAACACCCAGCTGCATCTCAAATGCCAAAGAGTACCAGGACCATGTTGGATTAGCACAAAAACTCAGACCCAAACAAATTATAAATAAACAACAAGAAAACTATCTTTTCTACTGGACTGAGATCACCAGAACGCAACACAAACTTGACTGTATCTGACCCTAAATCGCCTAAGCGCCCTATCTAACCATATTAACTGACAAAAACTCAAGAAAACACTGACAATGTACAGACTCAGCGAACACAATCTAGCCACTGAAACAGGAAGACGCAGACAAACCTGGAAACCAAGAGATGAAAGACGCTGCTCTCATTGTGAACTCGGAGAAACTGAAACAGAGCTGCACTTCCTCACAGAGTGCACTAAATACCTCAGAGAAGAGTTCCTTCAAAAAAACAGTGTCATTTGCCCATAAATTCTTCAAGGCCCAAAAGAAAGTAAACTTATAATAATAATAAGATGATACAATAAGATATCACTGATTGCACGTCTTCTTTTATCAGTGTATCTTATAAACCTTGAATAATTCCCTCATAACTGCACAGATAAAGAGCGATATAGATAACAGAGATGAAGATAGATACCTTTCTCTCTCTCTCTCTCTCTCTCTCTTTCTCTCCCTCTCTAACCAGAGTTGGTCATGTTGCTGGAGTGGTGGTCGGGCACTGAATGCACCCTGTTTGTAGACCAAATCTCTACAGCGGAGAAGCTGGGCAAAGAGCACGCCATCATCATCCTCAACCACAACTATGAGATCGACTTTCTGTGTGGATGGACCATGGCCGAGCGCCACGGGGTGCTGGGGGTGAGCGAGGCAGAGACACACAGAGAAAAAAAAACAATCAAGACTTAAAGTTTCACATAGTTTTTTTTAAATGAAATAGACATGCAAAAGACACACATGCAGCTTAGTTCCTCTTGTAAATAATTCACAGTACAATGGCAAACAAAGTAAATACTCTCTATATGCTACGATGACAGGTCTGTTCTGCCAGTCTGCATTTGCAGCGAAAAACTGGGCAAAACTGTGAAAAGTGGGCAAGGCTTTCACAGCTTCCACGGTCCTTCCAGTCAAAGTTTGCACACATTGCACAGTCAACATGCGTGTCAAAATGTGTGTCAGCAAAATGCCTCAAATGTACAGTAAATTTAATTACTACAACTAGTTGTCGATATCATACCTTTCAAAACAAAGTTACAAAGTGCTTTGGGAATGATAAAGAGAAAACAAAATCGACAGTAAAAGCAATAAAACTAGGTAAGAAATACTAATGAAAGGTCAAGAGTAAAAAACAAAAAACAGATATATGTTTTTTTGGGGGGCAGTTGAGTCTAAACAGTCCTCATTTTTGTGATTTCACTTCGTGCGGCTTTAAAAGGTGGCGCAGATTTAACCGGCCTCTCGTTGTTAATCATCACTCATACAAGGGGACAAGATCAGTGATATCACTTAACTGCCATCAGTCATCTTAAATATCCGAAAACCATTCCTGAAATTAACAGGCAACTGATGTGAAGATGCTAAAATGAGGGCGATGTGATTTTGTCTTCTTGTATACGTAACTTTAAATATATATATATTTTTTGCTGTTACTTAGTTCTCTGTCTCCTCCATCTGTCCATCAGAGTTCGAAGGTGCTGGCCAAACACGAGCTGCTGAAGGTGCCTCTGATTGGCTGGACCTGGTACTTCCTGGAAGTGGTGTTCTGTAAGAGGAGGTGGGAAGAGGACAAGAAGGCCGTCACTAACGGGCTGAATCAGCTCAAAG
>OMKZ01046244.1:1238-11554 GCA_900302535.1 Neoniphon sammara | reverse complement strand
GGCGGCAGGTTAGGAGCATGTGTATTGCTGTGTCATTTTTGGGTGGTGTGTGCATGCATGGCCGTGCAGCTCTGGTTCAATGAAATCAATGGCGACTGCTTTGGTTCACGGACACACTGCCAGACGTAAGGGTTTGCAGTTAAGGGCTAATGCCAGGCAAGGGCAATCAATCCTGAACGCATTCCAGCCACGTCACAATTGAATCAACACCGAACGTGATTCTCCTGTATCAAAAGACAGAAGGACATTGGCGTGATGCCGTGGGATACCCGATAGTGGATCTCCTGTGGGTTCAACCGCTGCAGTAATTAAGAAAAGTCTGAAGTGTATGGAGGGCTTCTGGGCCTCTGCGGAGGTGGACCAGACTGATTAGGAGAAAACTCAACGGCCCCTGGCTGAAATTATTCCCAGGATTGTTTCTAAGAGCCGAGTCAAAAATTTAGGATGGGAGATTTCATCATCCAAAACCTAAACCTGCCTTATACCAAAGTGGAATACATTGAAGATGGCTGCCTGACAAATTCTTGTAATGCTGCATCTTGCACCAAAGCACTCTGGAATAAAATGGATGCACAATATTTTACTTAAGAAACCTCCCTCCTTAAATTTTGACGCTATGCTAAAACTTTCTATGTTCACTCTGCTCACAAAATGCAGAGTAAATGAGTATGACTGCGTGACTTTGCATGCACACAGCACTGTCAATGTCAATGTTTCGTCTGTGTTGTGTGGGGTTTTTTTGTGCGTGTGCATCCTCCTTTATTTGCCTGTATGTGTATGCATACATGTGCGCATGTGTAGATCTGCAAGGCCTGTCTGTGCACCTGCTCATGTAGTGATTTGCATGAAAATAGTAAGTGTTTTCGTTTTGAATCTGGCTATTCAGGCACTTTGACCTGCATGAGAATGAAAGGATGTGATTTTGTATGACTTCTTTAAGGTTTTCTAAGGTAAGTTGGTGCTCTATCTGCATGACTGATAATTTGCATTTGTAAATCAGCAAAAAAAAGCCCTTCTAGCCATTAATTTAATCCCAAAGGATCAAGGGATTAATTTTTTAAATGTGCTGCAACAAAGCTTTAACGCAGTGCATTCACAACTAAACACACGCAAAATGGCACATGCACACTCACAACCAGTGCTGTTCCGAACTCAAAAGGAGCCACCTATGGAGATAAGGTCAGGAGTTCTGTTAGCTTTTCATTTCCTTCCTCCCATCCATGTCTTGTCTTCCCGGCGTCTCTGTCTCTCTCTCTCTCTCCCTCCACAGTGGATGACTCAGCCAATCTGCCTCCCTCCCCTCCCCCCTCTCCATCCGCCGAGCAGATCGGGCCCGTGGCACAAGGTACACCACACACGCACTCACACACGCTCAGACCATCCAGGATGAGAGTGTGAACGGTGGTGAGAGTGGGAAACTGAAGAGAAAAAAAAACTATTAGCTGCACAATACGTTGAGTCAGTCGTTAGGAAACTCGTCAAGAAAGAAGACACTGAACGTATCAACTCTTGCACGTTGGGACATCTTTCTTGAAGCGTGCCGGCCACTTGCATGACGAGATAAGCTCCTCCTCTTTCTTCTTGTCCCTCCTCGCTTTGTCCCAGTGTTGTCTATCCCCTTGCATGTCGGTTGGTTGTCGTAGCACCCTAAAGATATCTGCAGCATGCTCAACACTGTCCCCTCCTATTCACGCTCTTATTTAGCCTGTCAATATTAGTTTGGGACTCTTGTACAGTTGTGCACAAGGGTTGTAGCTATATTGTTGCACTCTCCTCGTTTTGAGTGCTTTTAGGTGTCACAATGCACCTTCTGGCGGCTATAGTGGGGGTCCGAAGCTCTCAGTAACAACTTACCCAACAGAATGATGAAAGAATAGATCGGCATGTTAGCTAGCTAGTCATAATAGCTGGTCAGCATCCCTCGTGTAAACACATCTGATTTATGGACCTTCTATATAGCGCAGAAGCTACTGTTAGTTGTGGCTAGCAGTTGTATTTTAGCATTAACGCAGGTTGCTATACAGCCTGTTGGCTAGGTTAGCTAGCTAACAGTGTAAAACCCAACTTTCAGATTAAAGGCCAAATTATAGTTCTGCGTTGAAGTGATGCCGTAGCTACGTCATAGTGGCCTACACCAGTGTCAGAATTTATAGTTTAGCTTTATTCATTTTGCACTAATGAAGCACAGATAAAAGTGGGCATTTCTGGCTCTGGATAGGTACAGTAGAGAGACACATGAAAGACAGGGCAGAGAGAGAGGATGACATGTAGCGAAGGACCCAGGCCACAATCGCTGGGCTGCTGCTGCAACAGTATGTGGCACAAGATCTCCACAGTGAACTACCGGGGTGCCCCAGAAAATATAAAAATGATAAAAGGGGACAAGTTATGATTACATTAACCAAAACAGAGAGTCCACTCTCAGACACACTAGCGGTGCCCAATGTGATGTTTTGAGAGCATTTTCACCGTGATTATAGTGACATCTTGCAGTCTGTATAATTTGGGGATCAGAAAATCGACATGTTTTCTTGATTCAGTGGAAATCGACCACTGCAGAACACGGAAAGTGGTACAAAGGAGCCTAGCAGACCAATCACAGACCTATGGCAGCTATGGCAGCAGCCTTTGCAGGGTACACACGAGCCACAATTGACGACAGTGTAGCTATGGCGGCATTTTTACACAGAAATATAAATTGACCTTAACTGATAATCTGACTCTTTGTAGTGCTTTGAAAAAGAGTCGAGGACAAGAGGCCTTCTCTAACACTGGATAGCCCGTGCCGTAGATGACGCAACGTAAAAATCCTTGCACCCCTCTCACAGTTAACAACTTGCCACTGGAGCCCTTTTAGCCATCTCCTCTATCCCCATTAGTCTCCTCCCAACATTTCCTCCTGTTGTTCCTTTGGTCATTTCACCTGTTGATTTGCTCTGGCAGTAGATCACAGGTTGGCTTTCAGCTCTTTTCTCTATTCACCGACACCAGCACTTTCTGTTTTCTAGTCATTTTCGTTGTGCATGTATGCAATCACCTAAATGAGCTATATAGATACACTGCATGGATTATCTTATTTACTCATTTATTTGCTGATTGTATTACAGTACAAATTTTCCTTGAATTTTGCTCCAAGTTATTTACCATACAGAAATATTTTTGGAATATGCAGTATGTTGATTTATTATCAGAAGTTGTAACAGAATACAGATAATAGATAGGGTGCTTGCACACACGATAGAAATTATTCAGTGTTAAAACTATGTTTCATATGTATCTTTGACAATTTGACAGTAAGATGCGGTACTTGATACTTGATTTTGCTAAACCAAACAGAAGCAAATACTCACTCATGAAAAAGGGAGATTCAGAACTTTACCTTTTAGCAGATTCTTGAGCCATACAGAGGCTACAGGGTGTTGTGATTTCATCTGCCATCATTTCCATCAGAGCTGAAAGTGCCTTACCATTGTTAACCCCAGTCTGTTGTCCTCCATGTCTCATCCATGCATCTCCTCCTTCCCCTGCCCAAAGAAGAGAAAGTAGTGGTTGTCAGCACTCCCTCTGTGGAGGAGCAGCAGGAGGATGAGGAGGAGGCTCCAGAGGAGCTTCTCAATTTCCACCAAGAAGTAACACATGAACAGCCAGGAGACATGCTCTTAGAGCAGGGAGATTTTATAACAGAGCCCCAGGCTTTGGCCTGCCAGCAGGCCCAGACCCCTGAGGTCCTCAATGGAGAAAGTCATCAAGCCGAACAGGGCAGCACATCACAGGAAGGTGTGTGTGGTTTTATGGGGTTTTTTTATGTGTGCAGATGTGTACGCATGTATGTGTCTGTACTGTTTGTGTCTGTGTGAGCAACCGCACACTGTTCTGTGTGTGGAAGTGTGTGTGTGGAAACGTGTGTCTGTCTGTCCATCACCTACTTTGCATGATCCTCCTGTGCTCTGTAAATGGGCACAAAGTGTTTTGTTCTTTTACAAAATGTGATGCAACATAGGCTTTGCTGCCAACTTATCCCTGCAGCTTTGTTGCTCTGAGGTCCTTATGCTTCTGCTTTAATATCTGTAGTTGCCACGTGCAAAGGATGTTACATAGCATTTTGAGTTTGTGCTTTTTCATGCAAAGCATAACCATTGGCTTCTTCATTGGAGTGATATTCGAAGACTGCGCTGATCAACCAATTTGTAGTTGATCACTTCTCCACTCTATGTATTGCCAGCTACATTGCAAATGCAAAAGGTCACTGTCCGAAATGTCAAGCACCGTAGACATATGTGTTGCTAGGATTAGCTGTTCATTTATCTTTTGCGTGGGGTTTTGTTGAAATGTTATGTTGCAAGAAGGTTATGTGAATACACCCGCTCATATGGGCCCTTTATGGATCCAATCTTGAATGTATCTTAAGTCTTTATCATTTGCTTTTAGTTTCAGTGTTGCTGTCATTTCATCGCAAGGTAAAGGATTATTCTGTTTTCCTATTGTTACTAAGAGCACACTTTGGGCATTACGATCCACCATCATTGGACATACTCATTCATATATGTAGTATGAAGTTTAGCCACATCCTTAATATTTATTATACTGTTTTTCTTTAGTGGAAATCAAAGTACTTTAATCAAGAAATTAAACTTGATGAACTCAATTATATATTTTGCATATTCATCAGTACCAAGATTCATTTCTATCCATGAGATTAGTGTATTTGCAGTAACCACTGTCATGACATAATTTTAACAATTAAATATATATAAATAAAATTTCTTCTTTAAAATTATATTACCTTACAATACCTTAAATTCAATCCAAGTGTATTGCAATAGGAATTCAATAAATTTGTGTACATCAGTTTCCTTGTCATCTAACATCATGCAACTCATTCCTTCATTTCAATTCTGCACGCTATCTTAGGCGCTGTGACCCCTCCCCCATGCTGTTGTGGCCTGCCACAAAAGACACTGTGCTGTGTGTTTTGCTTGATGGAGAGCTACTGTATCTATGTGCAGAAAAGCTCGGCTTGACTGTATTGGCTAGCTTGTGTGGATGCTGCAAGCAAAGCTATTACTAGCTAATACTACTCAGCACAGAGCTGTACAGTTTACTTCAAACTCACAGCCCAGATACTGCAGCCAGAAGAAAGTATCAATAAATCGACTTCTGAGCCTGCTATGAAAGAGGATGAACCCCAGCGGGCACCGGTAGATCAGGTATCACACACAGTTGAGAGAGCAACACCTGAAGGAGCAGAACCCGTCTCGCCTGAGTCTACAACTCCCTCAGTGACAGACAAAGAGCTGTCTGAAAAGTCCCCAATTAAGCAGCCAGCCAAACAAGACACAAGGGAGAGGATAGAAGAGGCACCTGAGAGTCATTTGCTGACCCAGTCCAAAGCCATAACAGAAAAACAGCCCTCACTTGATGAAGAGAGCTCACATCTTACTGCAGAGGACAGAGAAAGACATATCCTACAGAGCGAAGTGGAAGCTCCTAACAGTGACAGCAAGGAGAAATTGGTGACGATTGAGGGAGTGCATAAGGAGGACAGTGGCAGTGACATTCATTTGCTTGAGACACCACCGCAGACTGACAGTAACAAAATGGATCAAAAGCAAGAAACCCTCAAACCGAGTTCAGAACCTGGCATTGAGCCAAATGTCACGTCAGATATAGACGATGAGTCGAGAGTGAAAGCCTACTTTGAGACATCCGCACAAAGCCGTGAAGAGGAGCCACCACAAACACAGAGTTACTATGAACTCAGCACAGTAACAGAGACTAAGTTAAGCCAGGAAAAAATTGTGAAGGATTTAAATATTGAATCAAGCCACGAGACTCTAGATCAAGTCAGCTCCAAAGTGACAAGTGAAAGCACCACACAGAAACAAGAGGAACAGTCAGAGAAAATGGTTCAGCTGTCTCCTGGTAAGATGTCTTTGGAACAGAGAAGCCTCTCCCTCAATATTACTGTTGGGTCCTTGGCAGGTCAGACAGTGGAGGGAGGTGAGTCAGGGAGTATCTTGTGTCCTATCAGTGGAAGTTTTGATGAATCAACAGCATATCCTCCAACACCATCAGTAGAGAACCATTCGCCCAAGTTTCCTCCATCTCTGTCCATTACCCCAACCTCCACCGAACCATCTGAAGATGTCTCTACAAAGGCAGAAAAAGCTGGATTACCCTCCCCCAAGGACACATCTACTTCTGAACAATCATGTGCTCTCTCTGAGATGTTGGACCTGGCTGGAGCCCTGCCTAGACCATCCCTAGAAAGGAGGGAGATGGACCAGATGAGACGTAAGTCTGTGCCTGCCAACGTATCAGCTCTGGTGGGGAGTTCTTTAGCTAAGCTTGCCCTGGGAGAACAGACCTCAAGAGTGGTAGGAGGGGAAAGCCAGCTGGAGGAACTGGGATACTGTGTCTTCAGTGAGTACTCAGGGCCCATGCCCTCCCCTGCTGACTTGCCCAGTCCTGGTGACTCCCCTCACCAACGTTTCCCTTCAATGGAAGGTGAAAGCGAGGAGGAACTTGGAACCAATAAAGTTGAGGATGATCAAAAAGTTGTGACACAAAAACCAGACCAGAAAGAAACTGTCACTGACATTTCTCAGAAATTTGTAGCTGAGAAGAAAGATATTCTTGGAGCACCAGTGAAGTCTACTATAATGCTTGAAAGAGCTGTGACACCTGGCATTAAACCTGATCGCCTAAGGATCCCTGTGACCTCAAAAGACCGACTGTCTGAGTTTCGTTTGGAGAGTGGTTTGCCTGACGACATCAAGATCCAGGCTATCCCTGAGGTAGAGGTGGAAAAGGACCCCTCCAGAGAGGCCTCTCCCATCCCACCGGACAATTCATTTACTTTCAGTACTCCTGCAAATGGGGGTAAGGCTCCCCAGACTCCCACCACTCCCAAGTCTCCCGATGAAGCATCATCAGAAGCTCATGTAACTGGCAAGGAAACCAAGAATGTTGTCATAACAGAGATCAAAGCAGAAAAGGATCAAGAGTCTGAGACGACTGATCATAAACAGTCAGAGTCAGCCAAAGAGATGCAGAAATCTGACCAGGAACATCACATGAAGACTGGGGAAGAATCAGAGGTAGCAAAGACAGATGTACCCCCATCATCATCAGAAACTTTAGGAGAGAGTATAGAAAGAGAGCACAAAAGAAGTCAAAGTGAACATGGGATAACTAGAACATTGGAAGAAACAGAAAACCAAGAGGCATCAAAGGATGTCCAACATTGCACCACCAAGAAACCCTCAGATGAGAGACATGCCCAAAACCAGGAGAGGAATCTGGAGAAAGGCTCAGACATGCCACATATATCTTCCCCAGTCATCATCATACCTCAAGCACAAGTAGAGGAAGATGCAGAGGAAGAAGACGATGTTGAGATTGCTGAAGAGCCTCAAGAGATAATGGAGGAACCTGAACAGTCTGCACTTCCTAAAGAGCAGGCAGAGGGAAGTATTGTGAGAGAGGAGGGGAAGGAAGAACAAACCAAAGAGGCGGTGAGGCTGTTAGGTGTTCAAGTGACTGGAGATGAGCCCAAGTCTGGAGCAGAAGACTCAAGTCACAGTGCACAAATCAGCGATGAAGGGGAACCTGATACCGACAGCTCTCACCTGTCTGCCTGCTCTGACCACGATCTGCCACAGCTACCTCTGGAAAGAGGCAACAATGAGGAGACGACAGAGGAGAAGGTGGTAGAGGAGACACAAAAAGACAAGGAGGGAGAGAAGACGGAAGAGGAGCAGGAAGAACAAGTAGAGGAGGAGGATAAGGAGGAGGTGATTGGATCTGTTAAGGTAGATGAAGAGAAAGAAGAAGGGGAGATTGAAGAGCATGAAGCTACGGAGGAAAGGATGCATGAGGAGGGTTACAGGGAAGAAGACAGCAGAGACACTGAGATTGGTGAGGAGATGGAGGAAACCTCTGATGTGCTCAGCCAAACCAGTCAGACAGCTAACGATGAAATCACCATGGATGTCTCCGTCAGTGGCTGTATGGACTCACAAGGTACCACGAGTTTTTAAACACTGCCACATAATTTATGGCTTGCAATATAATGTCATTGTGTATTTGCACCAGCATTTCTTATGTCAAAACGTAGCTAAAATCAAGAAGGTTCTAAAAACTGGTAAAATTGAATGTGTACTGTTGTAGCTAGATCTTGAATACAGGCTAGGAGTGTGGAGAATTAGTACTCCTCCTGTCTCAATCCTTGTTCACTGCAGATGATGACAAAAGTGTCATGACTGAGCAAATCGAAGCCCTTCCTCAGACCCAGAGTCCTACCAGTACACCTGTGGTGGACAGACCCGCTAAACGGGCCCCTGGCAGAGGAAAGGGCCACTGTGACACCACTGAGAGTAAAGTGTCCCGCAAAGTGCCCAGCCATCATCCAAGAGACGAGATGAAGAAGAAAAAAGGTTCCAATTCTATATTCATGCAGTATCATTTAACTTAAATACACTGAATATTAATTACTTAATTTTTATCATTGTAAAATTGTATTTATTATTTTAATCCATGTAAATGTAAATGTTAAACCGCAAACAGCAAAACCTTAATGTCATCTCTGTAACTTTTAATGTAACTTTTATGTTGAGCGGACATTCGCTTGTCTTCAGTATTTTAACAGAGGTTTGCTTTTTCACATAATCCTGTCTCTCCTCTCTGCTAGTGGGCACGAGGAGGGCTGACCAGAATAAGGTGTCAGTCCTCCAAAGTCGCTCTCCATCTCGAAAGAGTGTAGTCAAAGCGGCGGCCAGACAACCTAGGCCTGCTCTGCTTCATGGTTCTGCTAGACGCAAGGCCACAGGTGAACACTCCTCATCGGGAATCAGAGCCATGGATAGAGAGAGTGCAGCTTTACTGTACGCTGTACACCTTTCTGTTACTCACAGAGCTGCTGTAATTTGATATTGCAATAATACAGTACTCGAGGGTGTCCTTTACTGTGATTATGGAACCGTCAGCAGCACTGAAGCGCCTGTAATCACAGTAAAGAACATCCTCAAGGGCCCTCTGGCAGTTTTCTTGAAAGTAACATACCTAAAAGAAATCAGAGAATAGAAAACTAGAGTCGACTTAGAAGCCCTGGGACTTGTTAGATAAATTAAATGCAAAATGCTTTACTCGGCGTTCATTGTGAAGCAGCCAGCGTTCAGTCAGTCGGAGCTGGATATCAAATTACACATGGCCAATCCAATTTGGAGGTTGAATTGTTGCACAAACTTGGCAGCGCCGAGAAATGTCAGCGCTCTCTCTGTTGATGGCTCTGTGAGGAACCATGCAGGTGCAATGTAGCTGGCAAACATCATGTGCTGCTGACACATTTTTATAATGCCTCATTTGTTCTTTTTTTCCTGGTGCACATTCTTCATTTTTCTTGTTGTCAAACGCTGAGCATTTTCCTCCCATCTGGTTTCATATTCATGTATTTTTTTGCTCATTGACGCTATAGTTTGTTTTGAGTGGTATTTGAGGGTGAATGTCTTTTTCTATGAGGACCATAGCTACTCTGGTTGTATCCTTTTTGTTACAGCTCAATCTCACTTGTATATGTTGGTTGGAGAAATTTGGGTGTTTGTTCAGCTGGTGTGAAATGGCCTATCAGTGTTAAAAAAAAAATGACAGAAATGTGTGTGATGTGATGCTTGAGATGCATAGTGGGTGTTTTACAAATCTCTGTTATCTGGTTGTGTCTGCTGCCAGTGCTCATTGCAGCAAACACTTGACGCTGCTGAAGGTTTGAGATGTGTGTGTGTGTGAGTGTGTATGTGTGTGTGTGGTCGCGTACTTTGCATGCACAGTACATGTATGTGTGTTTTGTATGTGGGATGTGTTCACACTCGCGGATGTCTCCCCCTGCTGGCCTGACTCTTGCCATTACAGCCTCGCTCTGTGTTTTCTTGACAGGCATGGAGGGCCATCATCCCCTCAGTGTGGCCAACCAGTCCAGGGAGAGGCCCACCGTAAGTGCTTCCCTCAGATACACACACACACACACACACACACACACTCTCTTTCACTCAATCAGTCACACACACCAGAAATCACACTTACTGAGACACCAGCATGTGAGCATTCATTTTCATGGATTTATTTATTTATTTATTTTTTGACATTCATTACTCATTAATGACTAATGGAACAATAATGTAACAATTTCCCATGTTTTTCTTCTCTTGATCTCATTTCTCACTCATGCGGACACATACACACACACAAACAATCAACATTTGAGCGATCACACCACTGCTCTTCTCTCTCTCTCTTTTTTTTTTTTTTTTTTTTTTGTTCTC